>JAQZBX010007149.1:0-51294 GCA_029593785.1 Cabassous unicinctus
TTTATTTATTTATCCCCCCCTTGCTGCTTGTGCTTACTGTGTCCATTCGCTGTGTGTTTTCTCCGTGTCTGCTTATCTCTGCTGTGAGGTCCCGCTGCATCAGCCCACCGCACCGCGTGGGCCGGCCTGCCCTCACAAGGAGGCCCCGGGAAGCGAACCCGGGGCCCCCAATATGGTAAACGGGGGCTCTATCAATTAAGCCACACCCGCTTCCCTTTAGAAATCTCTTGACCTTGTTTTTACCTTTCAGGCTGCAGCACCCCCTTTAGCATCTATTGTAAATCTGGTCTATCAGTTTTTGTCTTTAAGACTTTAAACTCTCCCTCATTTTTGAAGCACAGCTTTGTTGGATACAGAATTCTTGGCTGGCAGTTTTTCTCTATCAGTGTCTTAAATACATTATACCACTTTCTTCTCTCCTCCATGGTTTCTGATGAGAAGTCGGCACTTAATCTTATCAATGCTTTAGATTTTATGAATCCCAGAGCCCTGCCAAAAATAATGTCATGTGGATACTTAATTTTTTTTTTTAAAAAAGAAGAAAGTTTTGGTAGTCTTTATTTACTATTCACATATGTATTTCCGTAGTCCACTTTAATTCTGCCCATGAGAGCTTTTTTCCTGACCACACAGTTGAGCTGACTTAAGCACCTGCTTACACAGATCTTAGTTCATTCTTCCCCATAAACAAAGTCCAAGTTTCTGGCTTACTTTGTCTTGATTCCTTTATCTCTTCCAAAGCTGCTACATTGGGAAAAATAGACAAACAAAAACTAGCATTCTGTTTCCCTTAGCATTTTCTCATTCTGTATTCCTTCTTTTTCAAATTATTTCCAATAAGAAGAAACAACAATTTACAATTCTTTGATCCTTTTCTTTAATCACAGTTATAGCAATATTATACATTATATGGAGAAGAGAGAAATTACACCACAGTTGAGAGGCAGGATTGTAGAATGAGAGGCAGCCCTTTGAGGACAGACAGCCCTAGAATCCTAAGTTTAAAACCCACCTGTACTGTACTACATGCCCGCTGTGCAAACTCAACCTTCTTTCTTAATTTGTGTAAGACTCAACAACATGACCTGTAAAATGGAGATATTTACAATAGTTTCCACTGCAGTTAATGATTGAGGATTAAGGAAAGAGCTTATGACCGCACCTTGCTCCCACTCAGCTCCCCCAAAATGTTGCTTATCGTAAATTGGAGATCCCTATAAAAGCCAAGCGCCTTGGCAGAATATTGAAGCCTTCTCCTGTTGTTTTTAAAAATTAACTTTTAAAATCTTATCCTTAAAGCTTTCCAGTATCAATCTTACTAAGCAGTCTGGGCTGGGTTTTGTCCCAGAACACACATTATGTTCAAATATTTGTTCATGCCCTCCACCTAATTATGATATTTAAAACAACTTTAAATATTTTGCAAACATAGACTCTATAAAGTTTTTTCATTGTTTTAGAGAATATATTAACCTCACTTTGTAATGAAAGCTTTTTACTAATGGCTTGATTGAAATATAATTTAACATAACATTCAAACTTTGTAAATGTACAACTAGATGATTTTTTATAAATTTATACAATTGTGTACTATCATTATAATCTGGTTTTAGAACATTTCCATCATCCCCCAAAATTATCTCATTCTATTGCCAGTCAATCCCAGCTCCCAGTCTCAGCTCTAAGCAAATACATTTTGGGAGTTTGTTGTTAAGTGCATAAATATTTGTACATTTACATTTACATGTAAATACATACATATATATTTAAGATCATTATAACTTCCTGATATGTTTTATCACTATGAAATGCCTCTATTAATATCTTTACCTTACCATCTGTTTGCTGATATTAACAATAAATTTGCAGCTCTCTTATGGCTATTATTTGCAAGGAATATCTTTTTCCATCCTTTTACTTTCTATTTACTATGTCTTTGACTTTAAAGTATTTTTTTTAAAGACAGCATATAGTTGCACCTTGTGTTTTAATTCAGCCTGAAAATCTCTGCCTTTTGGTTGGACTATCCAGTCCATTCATATTATATGATTGGATTTACATCTACCATTTTGCTATTTGTTTTCTTTGTCTCATGTCATTTTTGTTCTTCTATTCTTCATTTACTGCCTTCTTTTGTGTTAAACAAACATTTTTAGTGTACCATTTAATTCTGTTGATTTTTAGCTATATTTAAAAATTATTTTCTTATTTATTGTTCTAAGTTTTGCAGTATACATTGCTAAATTATCACAATTTACTTATGGTTAGTACTTACAAGTCTGTTAAAATAAGCAATTTTGCTTTAATATAGCTTTATTTCCTCTCTCTTCCTTTACTATTATTATGCTATATATTACATATAATTCTATATGTTTACATTAATTAAATTAATTATTGCTTTAAAACAATATTATTTTTTAAGAACTTAAGAGAAAACATGTGTGTATATTTCCAGTACCCTTCATTCTTCCTTCTTTGAGTGTTACTCTTTGGTGTTATTTCTGGGAGTTTATTTTCCATTCATTTTTGAAAAATAGTGTGTTCTGTTTTTGGTAGATATAATATACTTGATTGGCAGTTTTCTTCTTTTATCACTATGAATATGTCATTCCTCTGACCATTGGCATTCACTGTTTTTGATGTGAAGTCAGATATTATGATGTTGCTCACTTGTACTTAATGATTTGTTTTTCTCTTACTGTTTTCATGATTTTCTCTTTTATTTGAGTTTTAGCTGTTTGAATATGAGTTTCTGTGTATCTCTTTGTATTTATCCTAATAGGTATTCTTTGACTTCATTTGGGATTAATGCTTTTCATCAAATTTGGGAAGTTTTTGTACTTATTTCTTTTATTTTTCTGTCCCTTTGCTCTCATTCACTCTTCCTATATACCTGTCCCTCACCTTTGTTGCACTTATTACAATTATATTTTTATACATTGGATGTCCAAAACCACAGATTTATCATTTTTTTATATTTGTATTTTAAAACCTCTAGGAAGTAGAAAGTGAAGATATATACCAAACAATATAATATGATAATACTGGCACTTATAATTATCCATATGGCTATTTTTACCATAGGTTTTTATTTCTTTATGCTGTGTTGATCCATTGTTTAATGTCCTATCCTTTTAGTCTGAAGATTATCATTGTTGGTAGGGCATGTCTAGTGGTGGTGAACTCCCTCAGCTTTTGTTTATCTGGGAATATCTTAACCTCTTCTTCACTTTGAAATACAGTCTCTCTTGATATAAAATTCTTGGCTGGTGTTTTTTATTTTTTTTCAACTCTTTAAATATTTCATCCCACTGCTTTCTTGCCTTCATTTTTTTTTTTTGGACAAAAATCAGCATTTAATCTTATTGGGACACCCTTGTATATAACCCATTGCTTTTCTCTTGCAGCTTTCTGAACTCTCTCCTTGTCCTCATCCTTTGACAGTTTGACTTCTATTTGTGGACATGGTTCTCTTCCTGTTTATCCTGATTGGGTTTCATTGAACTTCTTGAATGTGCAATTTAATTTATTAAATTTTAGAAGTTTTATAACATATTTCTTTGAATATTCTGCTGCATCTTTCTCTCTTTCTTCCTTTCCAGAGACTCCCATTATGCATATATTGGTATGCTTGATGGTATCCCACAGGTCTCTTAGGTTCTCTTACGTCCTTATTCATACTTTTTCTTTCTGTTCCTCAGCCTGAATCATTTCAATTATCTTTTATTCAAGTTCTCTAATTCTTTTTTTTCCCTTCTAATTCAAATCTACTGTTGAAACCCTCTAGGAACTTTTTCATTTCAATTATTATAGTCATCAAATCCAATATTTTTCTTTGGTTCATCATTATTGAGATGCTCATATTGTTCATTTATTGTTTTCCTGATATTCTTTAGTTTTTTCTCTGTGTTCACTTCATCTTTTAGAGACGTGTATGTATCATGTTATATATATATATGTATTGTATGTGCAATGTTTTAGTTTCCTAGGCTGCTCACACAAAGGGTCTGTTTAAACAATGAGAATTTATTCATTTATAATTTGAGGCTGGGAAAAATCCATATTGAACCCTCATCAAAGTGATGCTTTCATCTTGAAGACTGGCATTCTGAAACTGGCTGCTGGCAATCTTTGGTTCTTAGCTCATCACATTGTAGCCTCTCCTGGATTCTCTGTTCTCTTCTGGATCCTATTATATTTCAGTTTCTTGCTTCCATGACTTTCACTTCCTTGGTCTGAATTTCATTCACTTATAAAAAGACTCTAGTAATAGGGTTAAGACCCATCCTGATTTAGGTGGGACATACCTTCACTTTATTAACTTCATCAAAATGTCCTACTTACAATAGGTTCACACCAGCAGGAATGGATTAAATTTAAGAACATTTTTTTCAAAGGGTGCATATAGCTTCAAACCACCACACTCCACCCTGTTGACCTCATAAAGACATGTTCTTTCTATATGCAAAATACATTCATTCCGTCACAATATCTTAAAACCCTTAAGTCATTTCAGAAACAATGCTTAGTGCAAAGACTCATTATAATCAGTTATGTGTGTGGTATATCCTGGGGCACAATTCCCTCTATGTGGAAACCTGTGAAACCTAGAGAACAAGCTATCTGCTTCCAATATACAATGGACAGATAGATATAAGATAAACATTTTCATTCCTGTTGGGAGAAATTAGAAGAAAACAAAGGTCACAGGTCCCAAACAATTCTGAAATCTAGCAGGGCATACTCCATTAGATTTCAAGGTCTAAGAATCCTCTATGAAATAATGTTTCCTCAGCTAAATATCCAAGTTCATCACTTTCAACTTCTTCCTTCTATCCAACATCAGAACTCAATTTCATCAAGTTCTCTGCCATTTTAAAACAAAAATCGCCTTTCCTCCAGTGTCTAATAACATAGTCATCATTTCCTTTTAATGCAGGCGTTCTTAACCTTTTTTTGTTCCACAGACCCTTTTGCCAGTGGGGTAAAAGCCATGGACCCTTTCTCAGAATGTAGCAGCAGATAGTTTTATGACACTCAACATCGGAGGTCAGAGAAAATAAAGATAATGAATTGATTTTTTTTCAATTCAAGCTCACAAAGCCTCTGAACTCTTTCAAGGGGTCCATGGACCCCTGATTAAGAGCCCTGGTTCTACGGCCTTTTTGGAGGTACTTTTAGTATCCATATTTCTACCAATGGTCTCATCTAAACAACCTAGGCCTTTAGTATTCCAGCCTCTACCCATTACCAATTCCAAAGCTGTTTCCACACTTTTGCTGTTTATAATAGTAGCATCCCAGTCTCCTGGTACTAAGATCTATTTTAGTTATCTAAGCTGCTCAAGCAAATATCATGGAAGGATTTGATTTAGAAACAATGGCAATTTATTAGCTTTCAGTTTTGAGGCTAAAAGAAAGTCCAAATCAAGTCATCATTAAGGCAATACTTTCTCCCTGAATACTGTGGCATTCTGGGGCTGGTTGCTGGTAATCCTTGGCTCCCCTGTCACATGGAAAAGCACAAAGTGACATCTCCTGGTCTCGACCTGCTGTTCCAGGTTCTGATGATGTCCAGTCTCTTGCTTCCTGTGATTTTCTCTCTGTGTGTATGAATTTCATTCTCTTATAAAGGACTAAAAATCCTTTATTACAATTGCAATTGGATTAAGACCCATCTTGATTGAGATGGGACACACCTTAGCTGAACCTCATCAAAAGTTCCTACTTACAATGGATTTATACCCACAGGAAATGATCAGATTTAAGAACATGTTTTTCTGGGTTGCATACAGCTTCAAGCCATTACATGCAATATCTGATTTTCTTTGTTGATGGAGTCTAGATTTTTATCTTGTCCCTTTGGATGGTCTATCATTTCCTGTTTCTTTGTTTATCTTGTAGTCTTTTTTTGCACAGTGTACATTTTAATATTTTAAAGTGTTTACATGAGATTTAGTCACTTAGCTCTGTGTCTCTTAAGTTTGTATCCACCTAGTGATATGACAGAGATTTCCTCATATACCAGGAGCTAAGAAAAACAAACAAAAAATACCAAAAACCCACCATTAAAGGTCTTTGCAAATTAACTCAGTTTTGGTTGGTGTTGTCCTTCAGAGTTTAGCCTTCCTATCAAGAAGATTACCCTGAGACAAAAGTGAAGTGCAGAGTCCACTCTGTCTTTTCTGAGCCTGTGTCTTGTCCTGGGGTTGTGCTTGCTCATGGCCTCAGGAATTCCTCCATTGATGGGAATTCAAACTCCGCCTCTACTCTCTATGAAATAGACTTTGTCCCTCTCTGTGGTGCTCTAGTTTATGATTTAAGGTAGGTAATCCTTTTCCTAGTCTATTTGACTTAATTGTTTCCTACACTGCTTTAGCTGTTGGCAAGCTGCTTTTGACTGCAGGGCAAGTTCTGAGAGTGTGAGCCAGAGAAGAGTTTCCTAGTTTAGACTTTCAGTCTGCTACCCGATAGACTGGCACCAACATATGGTACCCCATGTTGTGCATAGGAGTTTCTCTGCTCCTTCTGGAACAGTGCTAGGGATGTTCAGTTGAGTCTAGGCTGGCTCTACACTGCACTGGGAAAACGGTGGAGGAGCAGTTAGAAAGGATGCCATGAATTTTTCATACCTTTTCATAAATCTCCATTTTCTTGATTCTTTACTCTCCTAGTCACTGCAACCCTTTGACTGTTTTCCAGAGTTCTGAGGAAGATGCCTTGCTCATTTTTGCTAGTTGCTCAAAGTTTCCGTGGGGGAACAGCACCCTGGAGCATCTTACACTGCATCTTGGTCGACCAACTGATAGTATCTCAATATTTTAATTCTTAGTTTTAGACTGGCTTCTTAGAGTCATCCTTGTATCTACATACCTCAGTGTTTAAGTCAATGTTGTGCTCAAACACTTTCAAGTCCAAAAAGCTTCTATCTTCTGCTGATAGATTTATGTGTGGGTTGAGGCATGCATTCAATGTTGAGACATTTCTGAAGCCTGCTTTTGGCTTTTACTTTCTGCCTGGACACTTTGGTCCTCCCCTGCATATGTGCATAATTTTCCTATCAACCAAGGTTTATTTAATCCTTCTATGGCACTCTCATTTATAGGATCTCTGGTTAAATTTCTGGCTGATCTACTTCTGGCTCCTAATTAGACTGCACTGTTATCTCACAAAGCTGTGGGTTTTCCCTGTTTGTTTTCTATGGAGTTTACCACCCTTCTACCTCAACCCTCGAGTCTGCTTCCTTTGGGCAGAATTCTGCTGGTGTTTACTGCTAGGCACACTCTGGCAAAACCACCAGTTTTGCAGACTGAGCTTGGTGTCCCAAGGCAAGAAGATTTCAGATTCCTCTCTTTTAAGAATAAACACATCTTAAATTGTGGTCAGTCTTTATTTAGTTTCCAGATCCTTGAAATGGATAAATTTGTATATGTTTTTCTTTGTATGTTTGCTGATGCCTTCATGCTACCACCTGAAGGCCCACTTTTAAACCTTTTAAAAAGCTTGAATACTGCTATAATTATAAATAAAAATTATAAGGATGGAAAAATTCTTGATTTTCCTACCTCCGAATAAATCCTGAATCCTGTCTTATGACTAGATCTTGCATCATAAAGGCTTTTCCTTCTAAGGGTTTTTCTGCATTTTTCTATCTTTTGCCAGAAAGGGTGTGTGGTTCTCTGATTTGTTCTGTGACTTTGGGCAAACCAGCTGCCCTTGCTACATCTTGGTTTTTTTGTTTGTTTGTTTTTTGTTTTCTATAAAGTGAAGGTAATAACATCCACCCCAGAGAAGGCGATGAGAGTTAACTAAGTCTTTTGTTAGCTCTGAAAAGAAAAATTGCTAGGAATTTTAAAGCAGCAATAGCCCTAAGTCGTTTTTTAAAAAAGATGACAAAAAGATTACAAGCAATTTGGAAAGAAGGATGGACTCTAGAGAACATGGAAAACCATTAGGAATTGTACGTAACAGTTGTCAGAGATCCTTGAGAACTGTTAAGGTTTTTGAAGGACTTTTAAACTTGGAGGTTTAAGTGACCTAAATTGCATCTTAATTGCTCCTCCTCTGGAGCAAAACAGCAACACCTAGGTGGGTGGCTGCTCTTTATAGTGAGAAAGTAAATTAAGCCAGGCACTCCTTTTAGAAAAACATCCTGTTTTGGTTTTGAGTCGCCCCAGGCAGTGAGCAAAGCTCAAGTGGATAAATTTGTTTCTGAAGGGCATTTAATTTGAAAGTTCATTCTCTTTTGCTTTTGAAAACATTCACATGCACATGTTTTCTTTCCCTAAGCACACAGTGATCAGGGAAAGGAAGAAGCCAACAGATGGTAAAACTCCCTCAGCATGGATTTGCCACTTCAGATTGATACCTTAAACATTGGCATTTTTCAGCTCTGAGAAGGAGGACTAGTTGGGCTTCACGCAGGGCAGGACTAGTAGGTGGAAAGAGCCCAAACATTTCTACGTGATTGTTCTGGTGCAGGAGGAATGTCTTTTGAGTAAAAAGATGTACAATCAAATGAATTGATTCTTCAGTAAAATCTACTAACTTCAGTTGAGTTGGGATGCATCTAGATCACTGAGAGGTCTTCATAAATCTCTTCAGTTGGTTTTTGTTTATTATTATTTGAGGTACCAGGGGCTGGGGATTGAACCCGGGACCTCATATGAGGGGAGCGGGCACTCAACCATTGAGCCACATCAGCTTCCCTGAGTTGGTTTTATCGTTTGTTTCACTTGTTTTTTGTTTCTGGTTTTTCAGGAGGCACTGGGAACCAAACCCAGGACCTCCGATGTGGGAGGCAGTATAGGGCCTATTTACTAACTTATCAAATGTAAACTAGATTTGATTTAAGGAATAGATAAGATTAATTTGTATGCAGTTGTGTATTTGCTTGCAATCTATGCGTTTATGGTTTTTAAAAGACTGGTTCTTCCAAAGTGTTTGGGGAGTCTTTGGCAATGTTGTTTATGGTATTAATTTAATTTGCAAACAATTTTTTTTTTAAGATCTGAGGTTACATGTAATTTGGGTTGAATGTATTTTCTGGGAATTTTAGAGTTGCTAGAGCTCTTTCAGGACATCTGGCCCTATCATATCCTTTCTATTCTTGGCAGATGGTGGTTCAGTCTTTTCCTAAAGATTCCCATGAAGAGAAAACTCACCACACTTGGAGGCCATCACCTCCACTTTTAACACAACAATTCAAGGTTTGCCAATGGCATCCTATAAGTAATTGGGCTAAAGAAACTGCACATAATATGGAGGAGCTGTCCTGTCCTATTGTCAATCACACTTGTCAAATACACATCAGGGGTCGAGTGTGGTTTTGCCTGTGTCAGGCTCTTGTGTTGATTTCTCTGTGGGAGACAGAGATTTCTCTGTGGGAGTTGTGTAATGGCTGGGAGCATGGTGACCAGAATTGCTCCCTTTATTAACTGTGTAACAACTCTCCTTTTGCCTCAGAATGGGAATATTTATGATAGTACTTACTTTGAGGTTGCAGATTAAATAATAATAATCCCAATAACATTCTCTGAGCTCTTTTTGTCAGACATTGTTTTAAACACTTATGCTTTAAAGTGTTTTGTTTTGAGGTACAGGGGGTAAGGATTGAAACTGGAACCCCATATGTGGAAAGCTGGTGCTCAAACACAGCCACTTCAGCTCCCCTGCATTGCTATTTTTTTGTTTATTTGCTTGTTTGTTTTTTGGAGGCACCTGGGACCTCCCATGTGGGAAGCAGGCACTCAGTTACTTCAGCCACATCCACTCCCTTTAAAGTGTTTTTTGTTTAGTTTAGTTTTTTGGTTTTTTAAGATTTATTTATTTCTTTCTTCTCCCCGCCCCCTCCCCCTATTTTTTTTGCACTAGCTGTCTGCTCTCTGTGTGTTCTTCTGTGTCTGCTTGTCTTCTATTTAGGTGGCAACAGGAACCGATCCTGCGACCTTCAGGAGTGGGAGAGAGGCGCTCAATCTCTCCTACCGCCTCATCTCCCTGGCCTGCTGCGCTTCCTGTTGTTTCTCCTCTGTGTCTCTTTTTGTCGCGTCATCTTGCTGTGCCAGCACTTGGCATGGGCCAGCACTCCATGTGGGCCAGCTCGCTGTGCAGGCCAGCTCACCTTCACCAGGAGGCCCTGGGAATCGAACCCTAGACCTCCTATATAGTAGATGGGAGCCCAATCGCTTGAGCCACATCCGTTTCCCTAAAGTGTTTTGATAATTTTATTTAACATGCAAACAGTTTTATCAGTTGGTTATTGTTTATTATCCCATTTTAGGGAGGAGGAAAGGCAAATGTACAGAGTTCCTGTCCCTTGCTAAGGTCATTCAGCCAGGAAAAGTCAGACAGGTAAAAAGGAACTTGGTAGCCTGCCTCCAGGACCCGTGATTTTAACAACTGTGTTCTGCTGGAATCATCTCCACAAAGTTTTCTTGTAGCTTAATGTATGCTTACGGCTGTATTAAAAACAAACAGCTCCTTCTTTCATGCTTTTAGTTTTTCTCTTTTTTATAAATGATGCCTATTTGGGTGTTATATGTAATTACAATTTTGATTTACAAAATTCTGAAGTCAGAAAGTTGTTCCTGTACAGTTTTCATGCTTCTTGTCCTACTTCTCTCCTTCCTCTCCCTCTTCCCCTTCCTCCTATTTTTGTCTTCCTTAAGTTTTTTTTTTTCCATAAAACTATAGCTCAGAACAGAATCATATTTTCATCCCTTTGGCATACCCTTGTTTTGTTTAATTTCACATTATTGGAGACTAAGGGTCTCACTAATGTGACCCTTTTAAGTTATAAGTCCGAATTTGTCTTACATATTTGTGAGTAGGTAGAAATTCCTGTCATTGAATGAAAATGAAGTGCTAGATCATATTGCAAAAAAAACAAAATCCCATCAAACGAAATTGCACAATAATATTTTCACACCTCAGTGTAGTGTATAAATTGCCAATTGACAATCTTATACCTAAACTTTGACAGTTATCATAAAAATCATTTATATTTTTATTTAACATAAAAATACATTTATCATAATGTTTCATTGTTCTAACTTAATTACAGAAGATTAATCATGTAATGGGTTTTCAAGATGATTTTCTCATACTTTTAAGTGATTAAAGTTAAAATTTAGAAATCATTTTTAAAATACTTCAAATTTACAATATATAGTCTCCTTCATCTAAGAAAAGGGATATTCACTGAAACTGGACCTTTTCCTGATGATTCAGGGTCATTATTATTAACAAACATGCAGTGAGGTTCTTCAGGTGTCACTGGTAAGAGTTCTAAAGGATTCAATGGTTCTGTATGTTTTTTTTCATATTTTTCACCCATTTAGCAAATATTCTTGAAATATTTTCTATGTGGCAAGTACTTTCCTAAGCACAATGGATATCCAAGGTGCTAACAAGTTAGTAGAGAAATTTTGGTGTGTGTATTTTTTAAGTCTTCCATCAGAATATCCTATTTCTGTTCTTTCAGCAGTTGTACAAAGTACACCTTCCACATGACATGGAGCAAGTCACGTGGCCTCTTTGGATCTTGGTTTCTCTGTCTATTAAAGGTGGACCCAACTAGTATCTCACAACAGCAATCCAGACCCAGGTAAGAACAGTATTCAGGGTTTCTGTTTTCTTTCTTCTCGTTCATTAGCAAGGAGTTTGGGCTCAGTTCCTTGGTCTCGGTTCTTCATTCTCTCCTACATTTCTGGTGGTCACAGTAGAAATTTTAGATATTTGGTTTGACTTTTTAACAGGGAAAAATCTAGGTCGTTTCTAAGGTCTCTTCCGTAGTAGGGCATTTCAAAAGCCCGTGATTTCATATCTCTATTTATGCATGTATATATATATCATCTGGTATATTTCATTATGATCAGAAAATATATGACTTACAAAAATCACATGCGAAGCAAAACAGAAGCCATTTTGACGTTAACTTGGGACAAAGGCATTTGGTATAATTACTTAATTTTTAGAAGCCCTTAAGAATAAGCCTTTTACATGTTATTTCTTAAAATGCTTTAAATTCTTATAACTACCTTGGGGAAGGAGTTTTAAGAAATAAACTGTATAATCATATACAATGACAAGCACAAGGACTAGAAAACATCGTGCCTTTATATTTTTTAGAAATGGGTATATTGGATGACGAGAATAACGTTTAGCCTTTTTGAACTTGGAGAACTAAAGTACACAACACATACACACACACACACTACAGCAGAACCTCTAAACTTAGCAACCTTGCTAATAGAAGCCAGTATATACACATGAGAAAGTATATACGAAAATCTGACAATTTAAATATTTTGTATCAGCAACAGAATAGAACATTTTTTCCTTCAGGTATTTATTTAAATCATCACCATAAATCTACTAAAGTTATCATTGTTATTGATATCCTGCATCTTACATATTTCTTTATGGAAGTATTTATTTCAAGCATTTATTCCTTTTTTTTTCCTCTCTGAAATGTTTAGGTCTGTTTTTCTTATTAAATGCATTGCATTTATATTAACACTCCCTTTGGGAACAACTAAAATGCTTTTGAAACATTTTCTATATCGTCACAGCATCTCTCAAGGGCATTGCCATGATATATTCTAGCCTGGGAAAAGAAAGCCAGTACAGTTTAAATGATAATTATGATTACTGGTGATTGAAAAACAAGATAATTTTCTCTCATCTAGGACCAAATGCAGAAGGAGATTTTATTAAGTGGTAATTATCCTTTTTCTCTCAGTTATATTAAGATTTGAAATACTTGAGTTTTCCTTATGCAAAGAAATAAGCTAAAACAAACCTGCCTTAGATGTCTAAAATGTTGATGATTACCAAGAGATTTTTAAGATAAACTATAACAGGAAAATTGATGGATAACAATGACTTTGATATTTGTTTGCTGATCAGTAAGACAAAGTTGAGAACTTATAATACAACTCTTATTTTCAGAAAAAAAGTATCCTCTGTCTTATTTGTAATGTAAGATGAGAGCTATGGAAAAGAATCATAATGGATCAAATAACTTTTTGCTTGAGCTGTTAGATCACATCTGATTTTGAAAATCTAATGTTTCAGAGTACCCTTATGCCTCCATTTTTAGAGTTAAAGATGGATACCAGATGGACACCATCTGTATCTATCATTAATGGACTAATGTTTCTCTACAAAATATGGGAAATAAAGGTAAACCAGAAGTTTTCATAATACTACACACTAAATGGACTATTTTTCACATTTGAGACCAAAGAAATGTATGTATCTTAAAATGTGAAATAAATGCTAAACTGTGAAATACTGTAAAACATAACTAGCAAATATGTCAAGAAAATAAAATAGAATTTTTCAGAGAATATAATTTGATGCCATCTTTGGCTATCAAAAAGCTCAAAATTAATCTTTTCAAAAAAGATATAGTGAGAAGTGGATGTGACCCAAGCAATTGAGCACCCACCTACTACATGGGAGGTCCTAGGTTCAGTTCCCAGTACCTCCTAAAGAAGATGAGCAAGACAGCAAGCTGACGCGATGAGCTGATGCAATAAGATGATGCAACGAAGAGAAACAATGAGGAAACACAATGAGAGACACAAAAAGCAGGGAGCAAAAGTGGCTTAAGCCATTGGGCACCTCCCTCTCACATGGGAGGTCCCAAGTTAAGTTCCCAGTGCCTCCTAAAAAAAGAAGACAATGAGCACACAACGAACAGACACAGGGAGCAAACAGAGCTCAAACAATGAAGGGGGTAGGTAGAAATAAACAAATAAAATAAATCTTAAAAAAAAAAAGATATAGTAAAAGTGGTAAGTAAAATAGGCATGATTTTATTCCTTGATGCTTGGTAAAAGGCTTATTGTGTTGTGTTAAGACTATCTGTAAGAGCACCCAATAATGGGATAGGAGAGTCACAAATCTTTCATTGAGATCTTTTTCTTGAAATGATCTATATATGACTTTATTGCTAATAAAAAAGGTAAAAATGACTAAAATGACTTCACCAAAATCAAAATCTATTTATGAAATAGAAAAGATAATTTATAAAAATACATTTAAATGTTGTTTTTGAAGACATATGGCTGAAGAAAAATGAAATGCTTTTAAACCTTGTGGACACCTACCTGATCCTGGCACTCCTTTCTCTGATATTCCTATCAAATGGTCATTTATGCTGTATTTGAATATTTCCACTGACATATGTTCACTATTTCTCTGGAAGGTCATATTTGTACTGGAGATTTCTAACTTTTAAAAGGTTTGTCCATAAGTTATTAATTATGGCTTCTACCCATTCCTCTTTCTTGGCCATAATAAGGAAAATAATAAACATTTTAAGAATACCTTATAAATTTCAAAATAATTTCATACATCTTTTCTTTGACATCATTTGATTCACACATTAGTCTTTTAGAATACTTTAATTATTATTATAACTATTTTATAGATAAGGAGACTAAAATTCAGAGAGAGAGTGGTTTGTTCAAGGTCATGTAGCCAGCAAGTGACAGATCTGAATCATAAATAGATTTTTCTGACACCTGATTATTCTACATTGAATACTTCTGGGAAAATGGCTTCGAAGCAGGTAGGTAGAACCCAGATCTCTCACAAATAAAAATGGTCAAAGGACAAAAATCTATCCGAGGGAGCTGCTTTGGAGATATATTAAATGTGAAAATGCTATGTATCATCCAGGAGGGTTCTAGACAGATAAAAAAGCCAAAGGAAAACCGTGAGTTACTTGCCCCTGTGGCTAGAAATGGCACATAAACCCCACCCTCAAGGCAAATAGGCTCCATAAAGCCCCTGACTCACTGCAACCAACTGAGTGAGAAGGAAAGTTCCCTGGGAAGAAGAGGGTGAAGAGTGGTTTCTTTTTGCTGAGTTTGGCCAGCTGGGCCCCCTTTGAACCTCAGAGGGGACTCTGACTGGCACCGAGGCAACTGTGGGGAGAAGGGAGGGGGTATTTGATCAGGCAGGCTATCACACCCAGCCCACCTGGGAGAGAGAGGAACTAAGGTAGAGAAGGTGTGGCGACAGGCACGTAAACAGCCAGGTTTAGCAAACTGTTAGAAGCCTAACTTGCTTGAGGGAATGGAGGCAGGAAGACTCAGATAAGTTTTCAGAAGCCAACTTAAGCTGCGGAGCTGGTGTGGCTCAGTGGAGGAGTTCCTGTCCTGCATATATGAGGTCCCTGGTTTGGTTCCCTGGTCTCCTTAGACGAGTGACCCACTGGGTTATCAGGCACCCAGCTGGTACCTTATAACAGGGAATATATAGACAGATATTTTTTGTTGTTTTAGGTTTTCTTGGATCTGTTATTTTTTTTTTAAATTTTTTATCGGTTCCTTTTTTTTTCTTCTGTTTTTTATTTGCTAAAACCCAGTTTATCACCTAAAGATGGCCGATTGAAGGGTGATTGATTGATGAGCACCAGTAGCCTGAGAAGCTCTTTAGGGGCTTAAGAGGGAAGGTTGTTTTTTTCATTTTTTTTAAATTAAAAAAAAATTTTTTTTTGTTATTTTGTTTTATTGTTGTTGTTTTGTTTCTTGTTTGTTGTTTTTCCCTTTCTTTGTTTCCTTTCTTTTTCTTTTACTTATTTTTTCTACCTACTTTATTTCTTTCCTTTCCTTCGTTTTTCTCTCTTCTGTTTTCTGTTGTTTTTCTTTCATTTCACCTCTTTTTGTTTGGCCTTTTTTTTAAATTTCTCCTTTTTTTCTCTTTTCCTTTCTTCTCATCATTCTGGCCTTTTAATTCATTCTATTTTTCCCTCTATTTTGTTCCTTGTTTCATTTTTTCTATTCTACCTTTTTTATTCTTATGTATTTTTATTTTTCACTCATATTGCTTATTTATTTTCCTAGCTCTTGTACGGCTCCTCTTCTACCATTTATTATTATTATTATTACTATTATTCTTTTTCTCTTCCTATCTCTCTCCTTTTCTCTGGTTCTAATTTTTTTTTTCCCAAGGGAACACAGACAACTGCAAAGATGCAGGATAAGAGGAACCAAGTGTCAAAAAAGAGCCTTACCACGCACACCAGAAAAACAACAAAATAAAACGCTAGAGGAAACGAAGAAGTTAACCAACCAAATAAGCGCATCAAGATAAGCAGATGCCTAGACACCAACAAAAAATTACAAGCCATACTAAGAAACAGGAAGAAATGGCCTAGTCTAATGAACAAACTGAAAAACAGGAGGAGATGCAGAACGTGAAACAACTAATCAGCGATGTCCAAACAAATATCATGAATCAACTTAATGAAGTGAAAGAAGAGATAAAGGATATTAGCAAATTATTCTACATTATTTTATGATACATAAGATACTCTGTTACAGAACAATTATAATCCTTTTTAAGCATAATCGTTCTTTGGTTACCTGAGGACAATTGATCATGACAAAATAGGCAGTATCATGTTTAATAACTCAAGCTCTGCGGTTAAACCAGTCTGGGCTTGAAACCTCAACCCATAACTTTTAAACATGTAAAACTTCATTTCTTCATCAACAAAAAGGAGAAAAAAATAGAACAAACTCTTTAGGATAGAATAACATAATTTTAATTCAAAGGAATGCCCAGCACATAGGTAATGTTCAATTAAGGTTTATTATTTTTATTTAATTTATTATTATTTCCCAGCATCCCATCCAATTTCACCTCTATAATCTAGATATTTTCTGTTTGTCATATGATCTGTTCAAATCTTATAATTCTGGTTGTGCTTATCTGGATTAACTCCAGTTTTTCTGTATCATTCTTTATGTGAGGCATAGAAAATAACTCTCTCTAATATTTAATGTTATATTTCTTTTAACGTAAACCAAGAATAAATTTGATTATCAGTAAATTATATCACATGTTGAGTTTACTGAGTCTAATTGTTTGCTCTCGAGACTAGAACTCCATGAGCAAAGGATCATTACTTGTACTTTTGCTTCACAGTGTTGTACAGGTCCTGATACATAATAAGTGTTCAATAGATGTTGAAATTAGCAGTCAACAAAAGTAACTAAACTCTTAGATTTTGTCCATTGCTTCAACTTTCTTCAAATTGACATTTATCTTTTAATGAGCCATTATGGTCACTAAGACTTTCCTGTTTTGTTGCATCTATAATTTACAACTGGGGGACCTGAGGTGGCTCAAGCAATTGAACACCTCTCTCCCACACGTGGGGTGGTGGTGGGGATGGTGGGGTGTCTCGGTTCCATTCCCAGTGCCTCCTAAAGAGAAGACAAGCACCAGACAGTGAGCACAAGCAGCGGGGGGAGGGTGGGGGATATTGTTCAACTGAATCATTTTTCAAGTAACTTTTTGAATGGAAAAAGTCGCCAATAGTCTTACTGCATATCCTTATAAATTTCCCTCTAAGCAGCTATGGATCATTTAATCAATAATATAACTTAAGGCACTACCCACCTACTATTATCAAGCCTCTGTTGTACCATTTTGAAACTCTTTCAAATGCCGTTTTGAATACTTTGTTGAGGAAAAAGTGCAAGTCATATGTGATGGTTAAGTTCACGTATCAACTTGGCCAGGTTTTTGTTTGTTTGTTTTGTTTTGTTTTGTTTTGAGAAAAGCCAGGATAAAGCACTTTATTGCAATAATAACTCAAAACTCCTATGTGGTGCAGGAGATGGGAGGGCAACAATTTCTCTCACCAAATCACTCCACCAGTCAGCAAAGAGGTAAGAGGCAGAAGGAAAAGGAAACATTGAGATAAGCAGCAGGGGCTGAGCATTAAAAAACAAAATAAAACAAAAAAAACCTACAGGAGATGCTGAAGCTGCGATGACAAACATCATTTTCTTAAGAGAACACTTAAGGATTTGTCAGACGGCTGGGTTTTCACTGTGTGGTAAGTGTCCACAAACAGCACCTTCAGCTGAAACTTTGGATTAAAGTTCTTAAAATTTAGGAAGTGGTAGAGCTTTGACAGTTATGAGACGAGTATGAAAGTCCAGGAAATCCATTAGAAACACTATAGCATGGAAAAAAATAAATAAGCCAGGTCATGAAAAAGGCTTCCGAGGTCCCTGCTGGCCCGGGGACAGATCCCTGAAGTGTCTAACACTGCAGGAAAACTATCTGCTTTCAAAAGGCAGAGGGTTTGAGGGGAGGATAGGGTGGGCTGGTGGAGGCCAAGGTGCTCCCCTTTCCCACTTCAGCTTTGGGCAGATCTTTTAACTCAACCCAAGGGCATCTCTCAACTTGGAGACTCGGCTCTCAACAGCACCTCAAATCTGCTATGGCTTTGCAGCACAGCAGCAAGAATGTTCAATATATAATAGATAAAAATTTCACCTCTCAAAAAAGAATAAAATAAAGATCCTTGCACTCCCCTGAAACACCAATTCCTATTCTAAAGTTAACCCATTTTTTGTGCTGTTAATACCTGAACATATTCTTAAACCTAGATCCAAAAGACAAACTGAATCTCTACCCCAAAACTAAAACAAAAAATGAATAATTTGAGCTTTATGGCATATCGTTTAAGTCAAATATACGAGGAGAAAGGGAAAGAGGAAATGGGAGATGCTGGAAGCAAAGCTGAGTGACAGAACACATTCAGTCTGGGCAGATGTTTATACAAAAAGTGTAGTGGAACATCAGGAAAAGCTCCAGATGGGTTCACATGCGCGTGTCTGGTGGCGCCAGCTTCCCCATGGCAGATCCAAGTACAGCCAATTAGTCGAAGGTTTTAAAAGGAGAAAGATGATTTTAGCAGTCCAAGGAGTGTACTTCCATCTCTCCTTCAGTCAGTCAGCTTCTTCTGGGGAATTTATCAAAAACCTTCGTTGCAGTTTCCAGCTTGCAGCCTGCCCTTTGGAAATTGGACTTGTGCATCCCCACAGTCACATGAGATAATTCTTGTTAAAAATCTTATAATATTTACATATATCTATTGTCAGTTCTGTTTCCCAGAAAATCCTGACTAATACAACATGAGGTTGGGAAGTTAGGTGGAATGAAATAATACTTTTTTTTTTTGGTTATTAAAGTCAAAGAGTTGAAGTTTATCCTATAGGCAATGGAGAAGTCCTTTTAAAACTTAAGCCTTAAAATGAATGACCACATTATTATTTTAGAAATACAATTCTATTGGCAATATCAAACATACATTAGAAAATTATGTGACTGGACTGAAAGAATATTTAGATTTGAATCAGTAGTTCAGAAATGAGAACATGAGAATGGGAACCAAGACATAGAGATTTCTTCTTCTTTTTCTAGATAAACATAAAATATCCTGTATTGTGCCTAGAATTCAATGATACAATACATACTATAAAAAAATGAATGCCTATGTCAAGTAGCAGTAAATTTTAAAAATGGTATAGGAAGCGGATGTGGCTCAAGCAGCTGGACACCTGCCTACTACATGGAAACTCCCAGGTTCAGTTTCTGGTGCCTCCTAAACAAGTCTTGCAAGACAGGAAGACAGCAAGCTGATGAGACAGTCTGGTGCAGCGAGCTGATGCCACAAGATGATGCAGCGAGATGATGCAACGAAGAGACACAATGAGGAAACACAATGAGAGACATAGCAAGCAGGGAGTGGAGGTGGCTCAAGTGACTGGGTGCCTACCTCCCACATAGGAGGTCCCGGGTTCAGTTCCCAGTGCCTCCTAAGAAGATGAACAGAGAGAGCAGACAGTGAGCACAAACAATGGGGTAGGGGTAGGGGGAATAAGTAGATAAAATAAATCTTTTAAAAATGGTTTAAAAAGTATCTAGAACAAATAGTAAAAGTTTTTGGATTAATGAAGTTTATAAAACCATGAGAACTAAAAGTTTTTGAAAACTTATGAAATAGTGAAACTATTATCACTTAAGGCTTATAGCAAAGAAAACTAAATTACCAGGAACTGTTATGTTTTCCTTAGGAAATGCATTGGCTTCTTACTTGCTTATAGGTTTCTTAATTTTCTTTAAAAATTAAGTATTTGGATGAGCTTCTTATATATTGAATCACTTCTTTATAATCATCAGAATGTTACATAGTGTTATTTAAAGAGTGTAATTGTAAACTTCAATTTATTTTTAAAAAACTGCAATGCATCACTTAATTTAGTAATAGCCCACATAACCATGTAGCATCCACTGATGAGAATTTCATATAAAAAACAAATATATCACACTAGAGAAATATATAATTTTTATATCAAGGTGATAGTATACTGATAACTATTTTAAAATGATTTTGAACATTGTCTAATTTATCTGTATAATATTGGCAGTGCAACAAACTAACAAAAACAAAACCTTTGTGAACCATTGACATGACCTGAATTGTTTAGACTCTAAAAAATTATGATATTGAATCTTAAACATGAGAAAGTGGAGAGGAATTAAAGGAAAACAAAAAGATTTAAAAGTCAGAAAATGGGGACTGAGGAAAGGTATATCAGACTGCTACTGCTGCTTAAGAAACCACTCTAAAATGCCATGACATAATGACATAAAATGGCAACCTTCTTTTTTCCACTTACACATCTGTAAGTCAGCTGAGGTTAATCTGATCTCATCTGGGTGTAGTGAGGCCTGGCTACAAGCTATTTTTGGGTTCAGATTTCCGCCGTGTGCTTTTCATCCTCTTTGGATTGATAGCCTAGCTGAGGTATGTTCTTCTTATGGTGACAGCAGAAGATCAACATGGGAAAGAGTATTGTCACTTCTTCCCACATTCCACTGGCCAAAGCAAGTTACATGACTGAGCTCAAAGTCATGGGATGTGGAGATACAGTGTCTCTCGTAGGAGAAACTGCAGTTGCATGTCAAAGAGTATGGATAAGGGAGGGATGAAGAGTGATATTAATCATTCAGTCTACCATGTAAGGTTAATGGAAGTCTGATCATTAAACTTGGAAAAGGAAGAGTCATGGGTAAGCAAGTTCAAAACCAGCTGTTTCTTAATCTAAGGCAAATTTCTGAAAAGGTTGCTTAGAATCATGTAAACTGTATGAATCTGTTTGGACACTTCATCTAAGCAATGTGGCTCTGTTTCACTGCTGCCATCTGAAACTACTTCTCATGCCTCTGAATGTCTCCAGAGCTGCCAAAAGAGGTTCAGGAACCCTAAGAAACAGTCACAATAGCCTTCTAACTTGATTTAATATAAATGTTTACTCATAGTGACTCTTCATAATAGGGAAGTGACAAAGTCATAGTGGGTTCTACAGCTCTCTACTGCAGGTTTACATCCTTGAACTTGCCTGCTGTTAGAAGAGAGGTATCTAAAGCCTAGCTAGTCACTCACCTGGAAATGGCCTACCATTCTTCTTTTTAAGTCTTATCAGTGGGACATTGGAAAGAGGGGATCTGTGGAAATAAGGCTACAAGGCAAGTAGAACTTTGTGAGCACATCACAAAGCACATCAGCTTTGAAGGCTCTTACTTACAAATATAAGTGTTTGCCCTCTGTGGTGGTTTGGAACTGTATGTACCTCCAGAAAATCATGTTCTTAAAAATGAATTCATTACTGTGGGTATGAATCTACTGTAAATAGGATCTTTTGATGAGGCTACTTCAGTTTAGGTGTGAGTCTTAATTCTCTTATTGGAGAATTAAGGATGAGTCTTAATCCTCTTATTGGAGTTCTTTACAAACAGAATGAATACAGAGAGAGAAAGAGAGAGAGAGAGAGAGAGCCACATGTATTAGTCAGCCAAAGGGGTGCTGATGTAAAGTACCAGAAATCTGTTGGGATTTATAAAGGGTATTTATTTGGGGTAGAAGCTTACAGCTACTGGGCCCTAAAGAGTCCAACTCAATGTACCATAAGAGGTATTTTCTCACCCAAAGTCATTTGCCAAGTGTTGAGCAAGATGGCAGGCGATATCTGCGAGGGTTAAGCCTTCCTTTTCCTCTTAAGACCCTGTGGTCCCAGCTTCTTTCGATCTCAGCTGTAGGCTGGGATAAGTCTTGTCTCTCTCCCAGGGCTCGTTTCTCTCCAGGCTCAGCTGCAGCTGTAGGCTATCAGGCTCATTCTCTTCCCGGGGCCTCTGCTATGTCTCCAGAGCTGTCTCTATTCCTCTGTGTTCTTCTCCTGTGTATTTATTTCCCAGGGCTCCAGCATAAAAAACTAAGAACTCTTTCCTCTGCCGTGTCATTTTCTCTGTGAGTCCCCACCCACCAAGGTGGCGGGGACTCAAAGTCCTACTGATGTGGCTGAATCAAAGCCCTAATTATAATTAAATCAAGTAAAATAGAAACTTCTGGATTTAATACAATCTAATATGCCCAGAGGAACAGACCAGTTTACAGACACAATACAATATCTACTTTTGGAATTTGTAAAAAATGGCAAAATGCTATACCACAGAAGCAAGAAGCTGAAAGCAATGAAACCCTGAAGAGAAGGGAGAGACCAGCAGATACTGCCATGTGCCTTGCCATGTAACAGAAGATGCAAGAATTACTGGGCAGCTGGTCTTCAAGTAGAAAGCATTGCCTTGATGGTGCCTTGATTTCAACATTCTCATGGCCGCAAAATGTAAGCTAATAAATTCCCATTGTTCGAAGCTAACCCATTTCATGGTATCTGCTTCCAGCAGCCTAACAAACTAAAACACCCTTACATTTGTCTTAGAAGAAAATCCCATATTTCAATGTCTTCCAGTTATTAAAGCAAAATATATTCTCATGCTGCTTATGTGCCATTCATATAATTACCATCACAGAAGAAGGGCAGGGTTGGACCAAGGATCCCCATTTTCTGGTGATGGTGTGTATTTCAGCACCTCTACTTCCTATTCTGAGGGTCCCAAGATTATGAAGGCACTCTCCATTATTCTGAATCTGGAGCCCAGGAAAAAAAACCACCCATAGTCTTCAAAATTCCTTATTTTGGCTTCTGGAAATCAGAATTTCAGGTGTGTATAATAAACCAGAAATAATTTGGCTTGAAAATAAAGTGTTTTTATTGATATATCAGACATTTGGGCATGTCAAGGAGAGAACAATGGAAACTACAGAAGCAAAAGAAATATGCTGATCTCCTAGTTCTGACCTCCAAGGCACAATCTTTTCTTTCTATGATGCTCCAATGCTTGTTTTTCACTTGGAAAATTGATAAATGAAACTTTCTTCCTCTATGTAATGTCACCAACCTACTTTCTGGTTGTCTTAGTCAGCTAAAGGGGTGCTGATGCAAAGTATATTTGGGGTAGAAGCTTACAGTCACAAGGCCCTAAAGAATCCAACTTAAAGTACCATAAGAGGTACTTCCTCACCAAAATCTGTTGCCACGTGTTGAAACAAGATGGCAGGCGATGTCTGTGAGCGTTCAGCTTTCCTCTTTCCTCTTAAGGCTCCATGGTCCCAGCTCCTTCTAAACTCATCTATAGGCTGGAGGGCTCATATCTCTTCCTGGGGCTTTCTCAGTGCTGCAAACTATCAGGCTAATGACTCATCTCTCTGTCATGTATATGGAGCTATCTCTCTTTCTCTGTGTGTCTTCCTCCTTCTTCTTGACTGGGTGTCCATTTATATAGCCCACCAAGGGGACAGGGGCTCAACGCTGCACACCCTAATGACATGGCCAAATCAAAACCCTAATCTTGGTTTAATCAAGTAAATGTAAAGCCTTTGAATTTAAATCGATCAAAGGGTATCATGCCCAGAGAAACAGATCAGTTTACAAATATAGTCAATATCTCTTTTGGGAATTCATAAATAATATCAAACTGCTACATTAGTTATCCATACCTCAGAATCTGAGTAAAGTTTAAAAAGTGGGAAGAGTAATAGTTGTCGTAATTACTATTAAAGACTAGCTAAGCTCAGACTCCACGTTTGAGGAGCATTTCATTTTTCTGACATCAAAACCTGTAATTTAGAAAAAAATAAAACTAGTAACAACATCATTCAGGTCAGCTAATGATAGCTTGTGTTACTGGAATCTCAGTTAGGAGGAGAGATTAAGTGAACAGATTGATCACATTTTAATTTATTAATATATATGCATATTATAAGGAAAAATGTGTTAGATTATCATCACTTTATCTATCAGTGACAAATGCTCCTGTATTTATTACAGGAGAACTACTCACTCCATTTCATTAGGCCAGTAACTACATGTTTGCATATTGATTAATAGCAAGCAGCTAGTTTCCCTAGCCACGCTTTATTGGAGCAATTATAACCTGGGACCCATGGACCCAGCTCCGTCCAGTTCCTGAGACAAATCTACCAAAGGGAGGCACAATAATAAAATAATAATATTAATAACACATTTTTGCTGACTCTTTATTATGTACCAGGAATGGTGCTGAGTGCTTCCTATTCATTCAGTATTCACCATCAACCTACATTAGGTCTCAACATTATATGCCATCTCCACTGTACAGATGAGGAAATTGAGTCTCAACAAATTATCTAACTTGCCCAATGCCCCATAGCTAACAAGTGGTGTGAAAGTTAGCTTCCAGAACCATGCTCTTCGCCGTTATGCTATCTTGCCTACTAGAAGGTAAGAGTCCAAAATTAATTTTGCTGACATCTAGTATGTCTGGGATGTTATATGTTTCTTATTTTCATATATTGTTACCGAATTCATATAGGTGGAGTCTCATTTGGTTTTATAATGGGAACTTACAGTGTCCTTTCAGTTCTAAACCGCGACCTTATTGCGTGAGGTCTTGAAAATTGATCTATTCCTGGCCAGGCTGTCCACTTGCTTTTGGAGTCCCACTCACTAGATATTGCATTCCTGGGCACTGGCCTGCAAGGAGCTCAAGTTTGCCTTCTTCTTACCATATTGTAATTTGAGTGGTGTCCACTCCCATAGGAGCAAGCTCTAGTGTCTTACCTGTGTCCCCTTGGTTTCTTCCCTTTTCTAAGATAACTGTGACTCAAGTTCCATAATACCTCACAGCTGAGCCCATCTGAATTGTGACAGAAATGGATCTGCCATGAGTCATCCACCCTACTATTGCTGATCACCAATAACATACATATTAACAGTGATGATTGGAACAACTGCCCTCAGTTCCATTCTGGATTGAATCTCTGCCATCTTTATTAGTATGATATTATAACGCAAAGCTTCTAAACTCATTACCTGAAACATTTGTGGGTCCCTATCAGTTGTTGGGTGTCACAAGTAGTCACTCATAATAAAGTATTGAAGCTTGTAAGTGACTTGATTTTTATTTTATAAATCAGGACATATCAATATTTTAGTACACTAACATCATTTTTATTCACTTAAATTCCAATGTGTTTTCTTAACTTAGAGGGATAAATAGTACCATGACAGCTAGCAAGTCAGGAATTATACCTCACTGTTTTTCTCTTAATTACGTCTTACTTAAAATACTCTAATTCATAATATGATATATTCTTGTCTCTTAATATATGGTTTTGGTGTGTATTTCTACCAGTTGTTCAATTTGCCCATTTTCCACTGGAGAATGATCAAAGAAATAGTGTACTGGATGATTTGATAGATTTTCCAACATTTTGCAAACTAGTTGCACAACTTTTTCTTTGTGATGCTAGATGGCACTACTAGTCAAGACTTTATTTTTCACAGCTGGCATTTTCATTTTAAAAGTAGTAACTAGGTTTATGAAATAAAATTTAATCTTGAAATTTAATGATCAAATATTAAATATGATGAACCTTCAGAGTAAACTTTCTCTTGCAAGTTAAAGTTTTTCAAATGAAAGAAATTATAAAGCCACATTTAAAACAAAATAAGAGGAAAAGAGTTATAGAGCAAACAATTTTGGCTTCATAATTTCATTTCAATATTAACTTGAATTGATTTAATTGACAATCAACAATAAAGTTTCAATGTCCAGTAAGCAGTTATGCTGGAAGAGAAAACCCAGAAACGAAAAACTCAGGCTGTAGAATTCAATTGTCTTAGACACAATGCTAGTGGTTTTACAAAACCCAAAACATTTCTTTAAGGAGTATTGTCAGTTATCTTTTCTCTTACTTTCCTCAGACTTTTAGTGAGTAACAAAAGCCACAACTTTTTTTAAATTGAGATTTTGCTGCAGGAAAAAAATTATGCATTTTCAGGTAATTTATATGTTGGATGTCTATATAATTGAGTAGGGTTTTGGTAAATGGCAATAGGTTAACACTTAAAGGCAATTAAAAATCTGCGATAGAGGATTTTAGGTCTCTGAAGTTCTTCCATTGTCCCATAAAGATTAGTCTCTTGAATGTATCTATCCAGTGTTATTGTCTGTTCCTGCTCTCTGTTTGCCTAATATCAAATGCCAGTCTTTTGTTTATTGTATGGTAAGCTGACAAAGAAAGGCAAATTCTCAGCCATTTATGAAGACATTTGAATACCATGTCTTAACATTTGGATCATCCAAACGGAACCTACAGCATTCTAACCATTAGCTGGGTCACTAGCTAGCAACTTGGGCCTCACCTGCGTAACTTGAGAATTCCCTCCAGTCTCTCTCTTTGATTTGGCTTTCACAGGCCAGTACTTTTTATTTCTTCTCATCTGTCTGCTATCATGTTGACAAACCAAGGAGACTCTCAGCAGCTCATTGACAACATAATAAAATGAGATTAGAATTTCACCTGGCTAACAGCTAAGGCCTGGCTTGGCTTGCTTTAGGGCTTTAGGCTTGAAATGAATGTTTGCGTGTGACTGTGATCAAAAAAAAAAAAAAAAATCAAACAAACAAATAAAACCATAATGGTTGACCACAAGGACTACTTACAGGAGTCTGCTGCGCCTGATTGCCAAAATCCAGATAATAAGTCCCAAACCAAAACAACATAGTGTCTTTCATGTTGTTGACATCTTATTACCAGGAGGCTCATTCCAATGTTGTTTTTATACCACTAATAACTGTAATTTAATTTAAGTTTTGTTAATATGCACCCTGGTTCAAGAGAAGTCAGTTGATAATGTAGCTGATGGAAGATTGCTGCTTCATTTTAGGAATTTAGAGCAATGTGGAATATGTGATCAGTGAGTCCCTGAGGTGGATATTTTGCTAAATATCTCATGACTACTGGAGATTTTGGCATTCATCTAAAAGCATTTTAACCAACTTAAATAAAACTTTCAAAAAAAAAAAAATGGAAAGAAGACAAAGTTGTTTCTTGTGCAAGAACAATTAAGAACACTTAATGGAATATTGTGACAAAGAGATGCAAATTAATATCTAATGTCAAAGACATGCAAGACTCTTACCCTCCTAGTAGTCTGACCAAAGACACTAAAACAATTTTAAATTATGTTTATATTTTCAAGCTACATTTTCCATATACAATTAAGTTATTTAAAATTCTAAAATTGAAGTACTTGTCTTTAATAATGAGGTCTGGGTTTATTTGATTAAAATGTGATTTGGCATAGTTAGATGTCTAACCTTGTTTTAATTAAGGAAATTGCATTTACTTCCTTGATATTCTTCTATACTCTAACAATTTGTTTTATCAGGGATACATAATGCATAAACACATTTTGCAAATTAGCTCTCTGTGTTCCATATCCTGCAAAGTTTAGATTGTAGAAAAATGTATATTATATGTAAATTATGTATGTGTATATTAGCTTGCACGCAATAGAAAGTTAGGTTAATAAAGCTACTTTGATGTGCTCCATATATTATAATTAGTTCAGGATAAGAATTTAAATAGACCATCTTAGTAGGAATAAAGATGCTTTTAAAAGAACAGCAGTCCTGCAACAAATCATATTTCTCGGCTACGCTAATTGCTTTCTTTGCATTTAAATCTTTGCCAGTACTGAAAGGTAAAAGCAAGCTAGAAAACTGTGTGACTAAGAAACCCAAACACCTCTAAAAAATTGTCTTTGCAGTTCTAAGCCTTGGAATTTCACCATCTGGATTGCATACAGTATTCATGTTTTAGCTCTTGACAATTTTCAGCAATAGCATTGTAGCATTTCAACATGTTGTTTCGTGATAAAATAAATGTGCCATGCATTAAATTATTCAGGTATATATTTGAAATGCCTCATATGCCCAAAGTACATGTTGACAACAGGCCCTTGCCAACTTGATATTGACATACCATAACGTAGGGTTGATAATGAGTAAGGTATATATTATTAACCTGCCTCCACTGGTTTTCAGGGGAAAATATTTCAGAGATAAATATGTCAAATTGTGTATTCTATAGACTTTCTCAAGGTTAATTACTATCCAAATCACTAAGATGCTTAATTCCTCTTGAATACTTTCACCCCTGGGTGATATTTGCCTGAGGTTGAACTGTTTTTGATTAACTCTATGTGATAATGAAAACCATGAGAGTAGCCTTGTGTAGGAGTTCACTCTTTCTGATGTTACATATAAAACTACGGAAGTCTTACCATATTTAACACTGAGCTTTTTTTCCCTTTCTACACTCAGGCCTCAAACTAATTATGATAGTGTGAAGAATGATTTTATCTAAAGTCATTCTGTTTTTTAAGGTGTACCTAAGTGAATGAATGTGGCATTCAATCATTTTTATTGGGGTGAAGAAAACACACATTCTAATGAGCGTTCAAGGCAACTTTTGTGCTCTCCAAGGGCAGGCCTGGAGTTAAGTCAGCAATTGTACGTAGAAGATTAAGACAAACGAATCATTACCTCTTCAGTGTCACGAACTGTGTATTTCGAGCCAACCCCTATTGGCTATCAGTGTTCCCTCACTTTCTGAATATATAATACAACAGAAACAACTAACTGGATAGAATTGTCAAAGATATTTGAGGAGTCTTCTAAAAATACAGTACTAATTTTTTCTTTTAGAATCTACATAAGACTGTGAAAATAGGAAATTCCTTTCTTCTATTTCATGTTACTTCGATTTTGGTGAACTCATTTTGATGCTAGATTTTTATGAAATGAAACATGCAACAGGCTCATTGTGAGTGTTAAACTGAAAACAGAATCACATTGAGGCATGGGCATATCTAGAGACAACTATAATCTCTCCACTTTTACATTTCTTTTGCAAAGATATGTCTGAATCCAAAAGGGAAAGATAGTTCATAAGTCAATTTGGAAGATTATTAAACTTCCAAGAAGCTAATGTTCTATGATTGTATGCCTTTACTTTTACTTAGTTTTCTTCATTTTTACTTGGAACAATATTAGTCAGTGAAAAATGTCCATGTACCATGGTTTGGCCCTAACAATCTGTGTTGTTTGCTGTTTTTCAGATTGTAGGAATAAACTCAGTTTGCCTCAGTAAATGGAGGGTATGTTGGAAAGGTAGCAAAGGAAGACAAGGAAAACATTGCAAATGTCTCAACGAAATATCACAGACAACTGTAATATGTTTCTTTGTCACTTAGTAAAAAAAAATGTAGCTCTCATTGCCTAAGAGCAGGTCTGGTGACAATTCTATTAGCTATTGAGCAAGCACTGCCACTTGTCCATCTCTACTCATCTATTCATTCTGTTCAAGCTATTGCCAACAAACTGATCTCTCTCTCTGTCTTTCTGTAATCCTTTCTCTTTCTCTCTCTCTCTCTCTCTTTCATAAATGGAAAAAGGAAAGTTCTGATTGGTCTGACTAGTCCCTTTCCAGAGTAGGTGGACACATTGATCAGTCTACCTCATAGGATCCTTGCAAAGATGGTTGCTTTGAATTATTGCTTATGTCCCTTCCAATTAGCTGTAGTACAAATAAACCATACATGGTAAAATTTTTTTAAAAAGGCAATTCAGGCATAACAAACACTTCAGAATGGTGTATAAGCATGGCAGTGAGTCTGAGATCCTCACCAGGTTCCTATATAATTGGCAGACAATATATATGGCCTGACCATGCTTTGGAATATAAATGTTGTTTCATGGTATTAAAATTTCACCATTTGGTTTGTCAAAAGGGTCACTGACTGATGACTTTTAAAAGTAGCTATTTGGGAACTGATGTGGCTCAGGTGGTTGAGTGCCTGCTTCCCACATGGGAGGTCCCAGATTCAGTCCCCAGTGCCTCCTAAAAACAAAGACCAACAACAAGCAAACAAACAGATGGAAAAACCAACTCAGGGGAACCAATGTGGCTCAGTGGTTGAGTGTCGGTTTCCCACACATGAGGTCCTGGGTTCAATCACCAGCCTCAGAACTTCAAGTAAAAAAAAAAAAAGGTAGCTATTTGAAAAAAACAATAGTGTAGATGTGGCAGTTTGATATTATTTATGAATTACAAAAATAAATATTGGATTATGTTTGTAAACTGGTCTTTTCCTCTAGGTGTATTAGATTGTATTAGATTCAGAGGTTTCATCTTTACTTGATTAAATTAAGATTAGGGCTTTGATTCTGCCATGTCAGTAGGATGTTGAGTCCCTGCTCCCTTGGTGGATGGACACTCAGACAGAATAAGGACATGGCAGAGAAGAGAACTGAGTTTTTGGACGCTGGAGCCCCAGGGAGAGAGCCAAGCCATTCGCCAATTGTGTCCAGCTGCAGAGACCAGAACCATGAGCAACTGAGCCCCAGAAAGAGACAAGCCCTCCAGCCTACAGCTAAGATCAGAAAAGGCTGGGTTCAGAAGCCGGAAGAGGAAGATGAAGAGGAAGGCTCAACCCTCCCAGGCATTGCCCACCCCACCATCTTGCTTCAATACGTGGCAAATGACTTTGGGTGAGAAAGTACCTCTTATGGAACCTTAAGTTGGACTCTTTAGGGCCTTGTGACTGTAAACTTCTACAGCAAACAAATACCCTTTATAAAAGCCAGCCGAATTCTGGTACTTTGTATCAGCACCCCTTTGGCTGACTAATACAGTAGAGTAAATGAGAATATATATTATGATCTAATAAATGCTAAAATTGGCTTCATATTTAAAGGCATTTGCAATGCATAGTACCCTGTTCCCATAAGTTGAGCTTCTAATGAAAATTGACATAAGACTGCAAGGTTGGACTATTTAATTTCCTTAAAGACTTATATTTAAAATAAATTGCATCATGATTGAAGGAGATAATTCTAGCAAATGAATGGATATCTAATGGTCTATTTCCTACATAGTACAACAAATGGAATAAATTTCAAAAGGAAGAAAAGTCAGAGGAGCAGATGTAGCTTAAGTGGTTGCACGCCTGCTTCCCTGCTTCCCATGTACAAGGTCATATGTTCAATTCCCGTTACCGCCAAAAAAAAAAAAAGAAAAAGAAAAAAGGAAGAAAAGTCATAAAAATGCTCCAGGCACAAAAGAATAATAAAATTTTTAAAGCATAATACTAATAACCTGGATAAACTGGTGTCATGCAAAGGAAACCCATCCTGGTTAATTAAAGTCGAACATCTGAAACCATTAAGCAATCTGTCCCTTTCTGCTAAAGAAGTACAAAGATGCTGTAACAGGCATCAAAATAATTCCTGGTTCATTTAGGCTAAGCTTTGCTTGAAATTGTGCCATACATGTTCAAAAATAAGTGTTTTCTTTGAACAGTCTGAAAACTATGAATATCTTTATGTGTATATATATTTATACTATAATATATATAGGTTTTTTTTAACATCACCATCTTAAAAGAGAAATGAGATCCAAACGTTTTTAACAAATAAACATTGCAAAATCATTCCTGAGGCTATGGGAATTTAGTAGACTATCACTGCTGATGCTGTCATCAATACTAATGAAAACTCCCAGTTCTTAGAACTCAAATTTACTAGTTTATCTTTGACATCTTCTTTGTAAAATCACATTGTAAGTATTAGTATATTGAAATATTTGATATCAATTTTGCACTGATATTTGAAAATAATACTGAAATACTCAAACCAATTATTTGGTGCATATTTAATTTTATTATATTATCGATCATGTGATTAACAAACAACTGCTTCTATTTTTTATATACATGGCATATTTAGGTCCATTTGAATTTAATCTGATTATTATGAAAACATTACCTTTTAGAGTAATCTGGATAAAAAGTCATAATTTTTTATGATCATTGAATTTAAATTCTATTTTTAAAAATTTATTTATTGATTGATTTTTGTTTGTTTGTTTTTACATTTAATTTTATTTTATTTTTAGAGAAGCTTTTGATTACATGTCACGTCGAAAAGATAGAGGATTCCTATATACTTCACCCTCTTCCCCTCCCACACTTTCCCCAGTAACAACAGCTTTCATTAGTGTGGTACATTTGTTAGAATTCATGAACACAGATTGAAGTATTCCTACTAACCATGGACTATAGTTTACATTACGGTTTCTACTTTGTACCGCACAATTTTATAGGTTTTGACAAAATATATAATGGCCTGTGTCTGTCATTGCAATGCCATGCAAAACAATTCTAGTCCAAAATGCCCCATGTTATACCTATTCTTCCCTCTCCCTCCCCTCAGAACCTCTGGTGACCACTGCCTTTATATCAATGTTACAAGTTCTTCCATTTCTAGAATAATAAGTCTACTTTGGTCCATATTTGCATTCCCCCCTTATGTTTGTTTATTCCTCAATCTTGAGGATTTGGGGGTAAATTCTATTTAACAAAAAAGCTCTTTTAAATGTCATTTTACATGAATTGATTACTTTAAATTTTACTTTTTGCATCATAAGCATATAAAATGGATAAACTACATAGCTACAGTGTACAGTTTTAATATGGGGAATATATATATTTTTAGGAATACTTATTGTTTAGAAAATTCCCTGAAAATAATGACAAAAAATGAGAAATGTGTCTATTTATTAGTATTGTTTCTTTTTTGTTTTTACAAATATACTTCTCTGTCCAAGAAAGTTTTTTCACAATGATCAAATGTTCTATGTCTACATGTCCAAAACACTAACCACTAGCCACATATGGCTTTGGAGTATTTGAAACGTGGCTAATTCAACTGTGGAACTTAATTTTAAATTTTATTTGTTTTAAATTAATTGAAATTTAAATAGCATGTAGTTAGTGGCTACCCCACCAGACAGCACAGCACAGTAAAATACATAACATCCTTAGCCTTGACTTTGATCATCACTAGGAAAAGTGCAATGCCAGAGCATTTTCCAAATCTTTGAAAGCCAAAAAATTAAATTTGATGAAACTCTTGTGCCTAGGCAATATAAGAGATACTTCAACCTGACTATTTTGGACATTTTGTGTCTTTCTGTGGCAGTGGAAACAGTTTATAAGTAGAAAATGACATCTGTATTTCCTGTAGAGTTTCCTCTAAGGTCAGCACCAGGTGTACTTTAATTTGCTCTTTAAATGAATGGGCAATGCTTTTGGAAACAAATACATATGCACAACTGGCTACTGTGAACTGACTGTGCAACATGAAATCCAATATCAGGAGGAAGATTATTTGGTGGCTCATGCAGTTCTGAATACCAAACTATATTTTGGAAAACAAAACAAAGAAAACAGAAATCTACCTAATCTGTATACAATCACGTGAAATTAAAGTAGGACAATATTGAGTGTTTCTAAATGTCATGGTACTTCTTTATTCTAGTTGTGATAATTCACTTATTTCAGAATAATAATGTTTTTAAATTGCTGTGTTAACTCTAACTCCTTCTATACCTGATTGCCTCTCTTTTTCTCTCTCTCTCTCTTCTCTTTCCAGAATGCTCATTTTGTATGCCAGCCCTGTTAGCCTGTCTCCCTGAATACATTATTGCTCCCCCGTTTCCAGTAAATGCTCCTGGCCCCTGTGTTTCTAATCAGGCTCCCCATTAAACAGTCACAGAGGTTATTGTTTGGTTATGTTTGCAGTTAGTAGCTCTTAGCTTTATCTGCTTTGTGGTGGTTTACAAATTCCTGCTAATGCTAAATTAGAAGAGTAATTTCTAGTGGATTCTTCTCTTATTTTCCCTTTCCCCTTCCCCTGTTGTGGATCAGGGATGGGGGAAGGGAAACCACAGAGAGATGAAAAGCTTTAGCATACTGACCCTATGGGCCAGTGGATAAGGAAGATCACAGTTGTTTGGTCTGGGGATCTGGATCTTATTAATGTCACCATGCTCCCCCAAACCTCGGTGGCAGAAACCTGGGTTCCTCTTGCTGTTAGCAGGCCTTAACATGAAATGAAGTTCACTAAACTTTCTGTAGCTAAGTAAACTCAAGGTTGCTGACATTTTCCTTCTTTCAATAGTATAGTGAAGGAGATAACGCTGGTATCACTACACTGTGCAGCTGTTTGATGTCCCCAAACTGATGTATGCTAAAGTGTGTAACTTGGGCTGTCCCTTCTTTCAACAATAAGCTGATTTCCTAAATTGGGTGTGTAAAACCTGCAGTTTGTAATGCATTAGATGTGAATGTGCAGTCATATATTTTATGCATTGTGCTTCACTCTTGGCACTCTGAACTAGAGCAAACTTCTTTTGCAATCTGGCTGATATCCCATACATTTTCAAGGACAAATAACAAGTCAGAAAACAAAGGTAAAAGGAGTGTTAAATATTACATTTGAGGAATGAGCCTTTAATTATTCTTTTATAAAACACTTAGGGTATTAATAAAAATAAAGTTTTATTCCATTAGATCCAAGATTCTCTGTTGACACATTGCAGTAAATCAAGCACATGTGTGGTACAACACCCGCAATGGATATACACATCCTGGGGCCTTGCCACCGAGCATAGACCACAGTTCACATCACAGACCACACTCTCTCCCACCCAGTTCTGCATGGTATATTCTGATGGAAAATGGCCTACATCCGTCGCCGCTTCGCCACTCAGGATCATTTTACAAATATTGGTATGTACTGTGAAAAATTTGATTTTTACCCACAATAAAAAAAATTAAAAAAAGTACATGTGTGATGTGTGTGTATAGATACATATACATATATCTAATTTAACAAGACAGCAAAAGTAAATATTTGTGTAATATTATATTAGAAAATGATATGATCTTTCTGTTTTAGCTATGATTTCATTGTCCTGATATTTTACACAGTGACAGAAATGGCAGAAACTGCTATATTTAAAGTAATGAACGATTTTAATCCAGTTTCTATTTAGTGCAGGCCAACAAACTTCTAATCCAATTTCTCATGAGTATAGGTCAATTAGTGCAGGCCAATAAAATTAGGACAGTAAAATGTAATTTATTGGATCAACTGGACAGAAAACCAATATGTCTTAGTGAGAAGTCTGTGAATGGTGGGATTTTTTTTTTCTCAAAAATTATTAAATATTCCAAACCTACAGTGTAGAGAAAAATATACAAGCAAATTAAATAATTTAGTTTAATTACATTCAAGTGTACAGGTGCACCTGAGACTTAGTCAAATGTAACTGGTTGACGGCGTATCAACATAGTAGCTAACACCTATATAGCACTGATTACATGCCTCCCCCTTTACTGTCTAATCCTCACACCAACCCTATGACATAGGTACTAGTAATATGCATTAGTAATATCCTTATTTTTAAAATGAAGAAAATAAGATGAAGAGATGTTAAGTAAATAGGTCAGGATCACATTGCAAGTAAGAGCTGGCAGATGAGATCCAATATCGGTTACATCATTCTTAATTATGATACATTTTTCTCTTGTTAAACAAATTACAGAAAGGCTTCCCCCCTCCCATTATTGCTTTTGACTCTGCTATATGAACTTCCTTCCCTTTCCTAATGTGTTGTGTAACTTCATAATGCTCTGTTCACTTTTGGTTATCAAAATTAGACCAGACCTCCCCTATCACTGACTAAGATTTTGGCTAAAGGAGTTCAATAGACAGCAGTGAAGGCCTAGCCCAGGGACATTTCTCCTCCCTCTTTCTTAAAGCCCTTACCTCTCTCAACCTTAATCATCCTTCTACTGGAGTTATGGGAACTCCAGAGTCCTCTTCTGCACGTTCCAATGGAAGCAGAGAACTGGTGTGAGGTAAGGAGTCCCCATTATTCTTACCAGATTCAGATTCAGGCTATAAAAGATGAAACTCATGCAAAGCTGACCCTCCATGTTTACTGCTAAAATGGACAAATGTCATGGAAGGAAATTGTTAATATGGATTGATAGGTATTCTTTAAAGAATCATTTAATGAATGCTTTATATTTGATTTTCATATATCATTTTTTATATTCTTATTAGAGTAAATGAAAAATTTTGTTACATACTTGTCTTAGTTTGCCAAAGGGCTGCAATGCAATAGACAGAAATGAGTTGGCTTTTATAAAGGGAATTTATTAGGGGTAAAAACTTACAGTTCCAAGGCCATGAAATGTCCAAATCAAGGCACCATCAGAGACACTTTCTCACCAAAGGTCAGCTATTAGCAGATCCTGGAGTCCTGCCATGTGACCAGGCAAGATGGTGGGTCTGGCAGTCTCTTTCTACTTTCTCCATGAACTCCACCATGGGTGATAAGGCTTCTCTCCCTGGGCCTCATCTCCTTGAGCCTTTCAGGGCTTCTCTTTCTGCAGCTATAAATGAAACTGGAGTCCTCTCTTTCACATGGAGGGTCAAAATGTCAAAGCTTACTTTCTCTGTATCTCTTCTTGTGTTCTCAGTTTATATAAGACCCAGCAAGAGGGCGGAGACCCATCCTGGGTCTCACCTCACTGACATGGTCCAATCAAAAACCTTAAAGTGATTTAATTAAGTGATCTAATCACAGTTCCCCTAACTGACTTTAAGGCAATCATAGGGCCCCACATCTACAGGAATAGATTAGTTCAAGAACATAATCATTTTGGGAATTCAGTAAATTAAAATTGTTGCAATATTGACAAAAAGTTCACATTGTTGAGCCATATGTCTACATTCCTTTGCAATTAAGCCAAGATCTGCATGAGATCACCTGGTTTCTGTGTTGTTAAATGTGGTATATAGTGCCCCAGAGTAATGAAAAAATTAGTACCCATTAAGGAGGTTAAGGCTGAAATAACATCCAAAGGTCTTAATTGAACACCAGTCATTTGGTTTTTTTTTTTTTCCTTATTAGAGAAGTTGTGGGTTTACAGAACCATCATGTATCAAATATAGGATTTGCATATACCACCCCATTATGAACACCTTGCTTTGGTGTGGTAATTTGTTACAATTGATGATAGCACATTTTTTAGTAATTGTACTATTAACTACAGTCCATGGTTTGATTTAGGGTTCACTGTTTGTGTAGTGTACTTTCATGGATTAAAAAATAATTTTGGGGAAGAGGATGTGGCTCAACCAGTTGAGCACATGCCTACCACATGGGAGGTCCCGGGTTCAGGTCCCAGTGCCTTCTAAAGAAAACAAGCAGACACCACAATGAGCTAGATGCTGCACCTGCTGCAACGAGCTAGATGCCACACCCACCGCAATGAATAGATACCTAAATAAGCAGATGCCACAAACCAGCAGATGCCACAGCCTGTGGGGAGCAGATGTGGCTCAGGCCATTGGGCTGGAGGTCTGGGTTTGCACTGAGTTCTCTGTGCCTCCTGGAGAAGGTGAGCAAACAATGAGCAGACAGACAAGAAAACCATCAGGGGGTGGGGGTGGGGACAAATAAAAAATAAATTCTTTTTAAAATATGTTTTTATTTATTTTTAAAAGATACTTAGATTACATAAAATGTTAAAATATATATATATATATAAGGGATTTCCATATGTCTCACTCCCCACACCTCCCACTTTTCCCCACATTAACAACTTCTTTCTTTAGTGTGGTACATTCATTGCAATTGATGAACACATTTTGGAACATTGCCACTAAGCATGGATTATAGTTTACATTGTAGTTTACACTCTCTCCCACTCAATTCTGTACGTTATGGCAGGATATATAATGGCCTGTATCTGTCATTGCAATATCATTCAGGACAATTCCAAGTCATGAAAATACCTCCAAATTACACCTTATTTCCTTCTCCCTGACTTCAGCACCTCCAGTGGCCACTGTCTCCACATCAATGATATAATTTCTTCCATTGCTAGAATCACAATAAGTCTATAGTAGAATAACAGTAAGTCCACTCTAGTCCTTATTTTATCCCCCAATCCTGAGGATTCTAGAATGGTGATGCCCACTCCACCTTTAATTGAGAGGGGGCTTTGATCCCATATGGTTGATGGATGGGACTCTCTTGCTTGCAGTTGTAGACTCTCTCATTCCTTGGTGTGGTGGCTGTCCATCCTCACCTCCTTGTTAGTTGTCCTAGGTGAGTCCAATGAACTGGAGAGTAGGTGTTGCAACTCCGCTGACGCTCAGGGCCCAGCTGGTACACGGACAGCCCAGAGATTCAAGTCTCTTGGGTGTACACCTACCAACTCCAGCACCAACTATAGGTTCAAGTAAAAGGGACAGATGAGGCATGTGTAGAGAAGTCACATCTAAGTCTAGCTCTGTGACACTTGGGAGCACAAACTCCAAAGTAAGGCCCACTGGCAAGGCACCAAACTCCTGAGCTATCTGCTCTGACTATAGTGTCTGGATGTATGCAGAGCCCTCAGGAGCCCTACTATTTGGAGTAGTATCTACTTTGGCTGTCTATGAGATCTTGCTGAGACGTACATAAGTGTTACCTCTCTGATGACCTCCTGACTCACTTTGAAGTCTCTTAGCCATATAAACTCATTTGTCTTTACCTTTTCCCTCTTTTATTCAAGGTCTTTTTCCAGTTGCATCACCAGCCGGTGCTTGGTAGTAATCCCTTGGTGCCAGGGAGGCTCATCCTTGGGAGTCATGTCCCACACTGGGGGGAAGGTAATGCATTTATATGCTGAGTTTGGCTTAGAAAGAGGCCACATTTGAGCAACACGGAGGCTCTCAGGAGGTAACTCTTAAGCACCCTACAACACTAGGCTAAGTTGCGAATTCAAGAACAAAAGGCTCATAAGCATAATCATAATTATCAAGGGCCCATCAATTTTAATTTTAAGTAAATTAAATCTTTTAAAAAAATTTTTGTGCTATTACCATATATACAATCCAACATTTACCTTTTTAATCACATTCAGATATATACTTTAGTGCTATTAATTGCATTCATGATGTTGTACTATCATCACCATCATCCATTACCAAATAATTTCCACCATTGCAAATAGGAACTCTGTATATTTTAAGCCTTAACTTCCCATTCCCTATCCCCACCCTGTCCCTTGGTAATCTGTATTCTAGATTCTGACTCTATGAGTTTGCTTATTCTAATTATTCAAATCAATATGATCATATGATTTTTGTCCTTTTATATCTGGCTTATTTCACTCAACATGATGTCTTCAAGGTTCATCCCTACCACATGTATCAGTACTTCATTCCTCTTTACAGCTGAATAACATTCCATTGTATTTATATATGCTACATTTGAATCATTCATCAGTTCATGAGCACTTGGGTTGCTTTCATCTCTTGACAGTTGTGAATTAATGCCACTATGAACATCAGAATGGAAATATCTGTTCAAGTCTCTCTTTTCAATTCTTTTGGCTAGATACGTGGTAGTGGGATTACCAGGTCATATGGTAGTTCTATGCTTAGCTTTCTGAGGAGCAGCCAAACTGTTCCACAGCAGCTGCAACATTTTGCATTGCCACCAGCAATGAACAAGTGTTCCTATGTCTCCATATCCTCCCCAACACTTATTTTCTGTGGTTTTTAAAATGGATATGAAATGGCATCTCATTGTGGTTTTGTTTTGAAATTTTTTAGTAGCTAATGATATTGAATATCTTTTCATGTGCTCTCTAGCCATTTGTAGATATTCTTTGAAGAAATGTCTATTCAAGTGTTTTGCCCATTTTAAAATTGATTGTCTTTTTGTTGTTAAGCTGAAATATTTCTTTATATATTCTGGTTATTAAACCTTTTTCAAATATGTGGTTTCCAAATATTTTCTTCCATTGTGTAAGTCATTGTTTTACTTTCATGATAAAATCTTTTAAGGCACAAAGGTTTTTAATTTTGATAAGGTCCCATTTATCTATTTTTTTCTTTTGTTGCTTGTGGTTTGAGTGTAAAGTCTAAGAAACCATTGCCTAACACTAGGTCCTAAAGATGCTTCCCTATGTTTTCTTCTAGGATATTAGTAGTTCTGGCTCTTATATTTATGCTTTTGACCCACTTTGAGTTGATTTTTGTATAAGGTGTGAGGTAAACGTTCCTTTTTTTTTTTTTCCAAATGGTGATCCATCTTTTCCAGCACCATTTGTTGAAGAGACTATTCTTTCTCAATTGAGTGGTCTTTGTCCCCTTGTCAAAATCAGTTGGCCATAAATGTGAGGGTTGATTTCTGAACTCTCAATTTGATTCTATTGGTCTATATGCCTGTCCTTTGTGCCAGTAACATGCTGTTTTGATTACTATGACTTTGTTAAAAGTTTTAAGATCAGGAAATGTGAATCTTCTAACTTTGTTCTTCTTTTTCAAAATGACTTTAGTTATTTTGGGCCCGTTACAGAGGTTTGTTTTTGATATACAAAGGAATACAATACTTATATAATGATCTTCAGGAAATGACCAATTTCAATCAAGCCATTTAAATGAGAAACTAAAACAAGGGCGTAGGCAGAGAAATTTATTCAGTGCTCTCTTAGTTACTGAAATTCCATCAGCATAGCAGAGTTTAGATCTAGAGAGTTGTTATTGTTGTTTTGATGGGTTAATGCAACTGACAGCAATTACTAAAAACATTAAAATAAAAAAATAAAACAAATCTGCTCTGATATTTGTCCAATTGGCTGCAGTGCAGTCTTGTGAAAAAAATTGGCTTAAAAAAAATTTAGTCTTTTATTTCTTTTACTGATCTTTGATAAAAAGAATTGACTCCTTAAATTCACAAAATAAGTGCAGAAGAGGGTGAAGTGCGTACATCCCAGGATCATCATATGAATTGGAAGAAGGTTGGACTTTAATGGACCCCAAAAGTACCAGGAGCTCACTCAGTGTTGTCACCCGGGACTTTTGATTGCTATGGTGTTCACTATCACTAGTTGGGCAGCCATTTGAAAATCATATTTTTTGTGGAATGAGGTGGTAGAGATGGGAATGGCTAAATTCTGCATGTTGGAGATAGACATATGTAAAGATGGGAGCAAATGCCTTATTTGCCAAAAGATTCTAAAGGATGAGGCTGTGGTGCAGTTGGTGGGCTTTCCTTGGCACATAAGCTCATATCTCCTGTATTTATCCCAGGAAATGGGAGCTCTAAGCCAAGTTAGAGCATTTAAATGCAAGACTGTTGAGCATGTTTCTCTTCTTTGCTAGATCTCTCATGACAGTTTTCATTACGAATTTTAAGCAGTATTGTTCAATGAAGTGATTCTATCTGCTTTATTATTTACTTTATTTCTATTAGGGACCCAAAGAGTGGACATATGTTTTGTGGGGCGGGGGAAGGAAGTTAGAAATGTGAGAATGCAGTTTTTTCAGTAGCACTTTCCAATTTGAGAGCCTGGCAAACTCTACATTCCTTCAGTCCCTCATACAGCCTCTGCAAAGATACTTTCTCGTGATTTCTGCTTGCCTAGGGGCTAATTGGTAGAGGAAACACTTACATCCACACTGAGGAGACAAAGTTTCCCTTTATCTTTCTCTAATTGACTATCCTTTCCCTCAACTACCTTGTTCTTTCTCAAGCTCCAGCTCAGGTAGTCAGGCTGCGGCCTCCTCATACTCATCTACCACAAAGAGACACCCAGGAAGCATCCTTAAATCCTTCTCCCTTTTATTTCCACTTCTCAATCAATCACCAAATCCTGAGTATTTTACCACACAAATATTTATCAGATATATTCCTTCTTCTATCCTCACTACCACCACTTTTCATCTTTTTCATGGTCTTTTGCCACAGAATCTCTACTACTCAGTTTTCAGATTCACTTGAACACAAACCACAGCAAAAATATTTTTGTCTTGACTCACCACATGTGCACACGCACAGACATACATACACAAGTAATTATGGTCCAGGAACACCAAACCACTTGCAACATGCTGGTTCTCACACCTGTATCATTGCACAAGCTGCTCTGTTAGCCTAGAATTTTCCAACCTGAAATTTTCCTTCCCCTTTTCTCTGATTAACCATTTCTTTTTGCTTAAGACTCATCACAGATACGGATTTCTCCAGGAAGTCTTTTTGCTCATCTCAGACTGAGGCAAGGTGCCTTTTCGAGGCTCATATACTACCCTCTGCATTTTCCATATCATTTTATAATTATTTGTTTCTGTGCTTGTCTCACTTGCTAAAATGTGAACTTTTTAAAGGAAGAATCAATAAATTATTCTAACATCTATGAGAATATGTGACATATAATGGAAGTTTAATAAATGTTGAATTAATAAATGATTACAAAGATACCTATCTAAAGTAAGTTTTTGGAAAATTTTTTAAAGATCAAGTTAGAATTGATCAAGTTAACTTCCTAAGAAATCATTTTTATACTGTTTGAAGAACTTGGCTTAATATTCTCAGATCAAAAAGTTCTAAACCAGCAGGCAGAGGCTTCCTTTAACCTTTCTCTTGATTCTCCCCTTTGAGCAGACTTCCTATTCCTTCAAAGACCCTCTGCTTATTTTGCAAGATTCACTCCTTTTTTTTTTCCACCTGGTTCCCTCCAATCCCATTCCCTTTCTTGGATTCCCTCTTCTCTCTTTCATTAAACCACATTCCACACTTTCAAACAGCCAACCCTGCCAAGGATCAGGCAACCATTTCTTTCTCTGCTTCCTGGAAATTTGATTTGGAGATTTGAGGTCTCAGATCCTGAAGTAGGTGGTATCAGGGTGTCTTGATGAACTAATCTGCTGGCGTTGAAGCTCTTTGACAGTGTTACTGCTTTTAAATCATGAGAAGCAGAGCTGCTTGTACAGCTAATGCTTTCAGGGATATTTCCTGTGCAAACTTCCATTTCCCTTCTGTATGGGTGGTAAATAGAGCCACATCTAGGCAAAGTTGTCAGGCCTGTGAAATTTGTAGTCTGTTTCCTTGGACTCTACTTTTTCCTGACCCCACTTTGTGGGTGACACAGTGCCTATCTTAGGTAATAAAGCACATCCTTTTCTCTTTACTCTTTCCCTTATCTATAAAAACAGGAAAAGGAGTCATTTGTATTGGTCATTCAATAGTTTTCATTGTGTCATTTAATCAAAGTACTGTCTCTACCAGTTTTTGCATTTAAGGCCTTTTATTTTTTATTTTGATGGAGGGTTTTTATTCCCTCTCAAAAATATTTGGGCCACATTTAAAAAAAAGTAAATCAGGGGAAGGAATCTTAGAAGTCCTGTAATGAAATGCTCTTAGTATGAATAAGGAAACAAGCTAAGAGAGGTTAAGTGATGTGCCAAATATCATGAAGCTGGTGACACAATCTAGGCTGGATTCTGTACCCACCAATGTCTAGCCCATCAATGTTTCCCTTGTAATATATTTTCCTCCCAGTGGGGAAAATTTCTGGGGGTCTATTAAAGAAGGCAAACTTGATATTGAGATTGCTGTATGGATTGAAGCCCTTTTTTCTTGGCAGAAGTCCAACCAAGTCCCCTCTCCTTTAAATTCTTCTTCCCTTCCCTCTTTGCATTCTGCTCAGATCCCTTACTTCACTGGCTCTAACTTAACCTCAACTTTCTTCTCCTGCCTTCTGTGGTTTTTCTCCAACGTTCAGTCTCAAGGTGAATGCTTTACATTTTCTGACCCATTTGATGTTACTTTAGTTATTTTTAAATGTTGTTTTATGGCTCATTTTCCTTTAAGTCTGAAATCATGCTACAATATTTCTATTTCCCTTAAGACATTTTCTGACCAAGAAGTGACTTGCTTACTCTCCCTCAATTTGTAGAAGTCTAGCAACACATGGCATGAAAGTGCATCAGAGTATGTGTACTCCATTATTATTCCTCAGTCTTATTGCTGATATTCCCTCCTCCTTCTTCCCAGGCTGATTAACCCTCAGATGCCCTTGGTTTACTATCACTACCTTGTGTTGAGCACAAATGGGAGTCTCCCTCATTTCCCTTCCTTGGATTCTTTACTCTTATTTGGCTACTCTTCAGACCTTATGTACTCAGTTTATGTGACATTAATTTGTCCCCACTGGCATGTGGTTAAAGTAGCTTTGCACCCAGGTTCTGTCTCCTTACAGTTTTGTGAGTGAACTGAGTTCAGTACTTTGCAAATAGTGGTTCAAGAAAATGTTGACTGAAGACTGGCCTTAGAAGCCTGTGAAGTAGTAGTTTCATTATCACAGCAATCACATCTCAACAGTCACCAGCAAATGCTGCTACTAAGGACAGTAGCATTTCACAGCTGCTAATAAGTTCTGTGAGAAAGTACAGCTGTTGACTATCATTGAGGATAACAAAAACATTCCAGTAAGAGCAGGAGGCAGGGAAAAGAGCAAGTGTAGCACAAAGAAAATATAGATCTGTTTCTAATTTTAGAAGTATTTTAAAGAAAATATAACTTTATAGCACTCCATCTTTTAAAAGCAGGAACTGCAACCAAATTGAATTAAAAAATAAAATTTGGATTTTCCTTATTTTAATGTCTGAAATGACTTCTGGTATATTTATTTTAAAATTGAAATTATTAAAACTAACATAATTTAAATTAGAATGGAAAAAAATGAATTTAGTAAAACTGGAATTATTCATATGTAAAGCCATAGGACCAGAGTATTACAACTTCAACATAATTTCTTTTTAAAAAACCAGCTTTTTTTTCAATTCACCATGAAAATTTAACTTACAACAGTATATAAGAACTGCAGTCTGGATTTCGTTTTGGTATTACAGTTGCTGATATGATGGAGACTTAATTTCTAAAACAAACAAACAAACAAAAAAATCAGCACCTACTATGAGCCAATTAATTCTAATTTAAAAGAAGTCAAGAATCGATAGCTGTAAAGCCATGGCAATTACTCTTTGATATCATTATTTCAATAAGGGCTCAAAGCACATGTTTTCTAATGACAATAAAAAGGAAATCAGTCTGGAATAATAGGTTAGGAAAAATCCAGGTGACCTGAATATTTTCATTTACAGCACAGTGTTCTAAATAATATTTTTAATTGTTTTCATAGAAATATTTGAGAATGTGATTGATGACAGGCTAAGCTATTGGACATTCTAAGAGATTTTTATGTTGTTAAAAGGAGGGATTTGGAGGCATTAGACATTTTTATAGTAACATATGTCATGGACCTCAACATTTTCAGTCTCTGATAAATGCAGTCATATTATTAGCTTTGCCAGATTTAGAAAGGATTTATCCCATGTCAAGCAGGTGGGAGAAAGAGGAATGGAATTCAGATAAACTTATTATACCTATTAGGTGGCCTCCTTATGGGGAAATATTCCATGGAGAAAAAGTGCTTTTGTTTAGCTGCACTTCACAGAAAATTCCCAAATGTCCACATGTCCACAATATTTTTTTTCATTCTTTCCAGCAGGAAACTAAACAAAGTTAAACCTCATGAGCTGTCACAAATGTGGAAGTCGTCCACTTATATCTCAATGATTGTGCTGTCTGCAAAGAAGACTTTTGTGAAACAGGATTGAATCATTCACAGCTTAAAGTTGGTTACATATGAAATGGTGCTCAGAGCATCCTGTGCAAAGTAAGTGATGCTTCATTAAAATTTAACATTTTTATCAATTTTGTATTTTCTGCTTACTTTTTCAGAATGAAAATCTCATAGAAACTTAGTGACTTAGTCACGTAAACCTTCCTGCCTCACGTTTCTCACCTATAAAACGAGGGTCATATTTACTTATACTGCTTTTCGAAAGTCAAAAAATGAGATTGGCAATAGCATAAATTAGTATGTAAACACATTGTTTCTTTTACTTTAATTTCAAAGTATTGCCTGGGGGCCAATGGTATATGAACAATAATGATGGCAATATTGGGCCCTTAGGAGTTAGATACTCTATGAAAGCACGTGATCACATGATCTCAGCCACATGAATTTGGACTATTATCCTTGTTTTAGAGAGTCAAAACTGGGGCATAAAAGGGCTAAGGAACTCTGCTTTTATTATAATATAATAACACTTCTTAATGCTAAAGGCACTGTGTGGTCTGAAGCATTCTCTTCGGATGAGATGGGAAATAGAACTCATCGTGTCTGAAGATCTGACTGAAACAGATGTGGGCAATGACACGGACCTGTCTGGTTAGGGGAGGGTCTCACTATGCCACATAAGCGGCAAAACCAGGAACAGAGTGTCTTTCACCCCACAGAGATAGACTGACTACAGCAGGCCCTGAGAGCCTAATGTGCCAGCTCTCCTCTGATCTCTCCCCTAATCATTTGCTGGATCTAACCTTCTTTCCTTCTCCCAGGATGCACATAGGAACCCCCAGATGATTGCTTGATCTGCACTTCCCAGTCTGCTGCCAGTGCTCGCCTACATGTTTCACTGTGGTTCTCTTCTTGTTGTTGGAGCAAGAAGAAGAAAGTTCCAGTGTTTAAGTCATGGAAGAAATGATTTGTATTTTATTTCATTCTACTTTATTTGTTAAATGATTCGGGGACAGAGTTTATTTTAGATTACTGACTCTATATTCAAGTGAATCTGGAAATTTTGGACAAATCTATGCATCTGTTGACAAAGAGTGTTAAGGAAAATAGGGTTATGCAGTGCTATGTAGGCTGTAGGAGCTCTACAGTGCACTGAGCAGGTGTCCTAGAGGAGAGGGAATTGGAACTGCTTATTGCTCCAGTTAAGTTTTAAAGTGATACCTGAGTATATTGCCACTATATGGCCACTCTTTCTTCCCCTCTAGGACTTTCTTCTCTAAATCCCTATATACTTTCAGTAAGCTGGACCAAATGGCAATAGAAAAGCAATAGGCAGCCACATTGCACTTTTCCCCCCAAAGCATATACGAGGAGCAGCTATTGAGCAAGCAGATGCTTGCTTTCTTTTGACTGGGCCACATATTTAGCCCTTCAGAACTTAAAGTGCTTAGTAACAAACTCTAAGTAGTCACACCTATCTATTCTGAAAAGGGATTCAAAGTCAAGGAGACAAGCAAGATGCCTTTTATTATTTTATTCTTCCAAAGCCTTTTTGATTGCTAACGTTCCAGGCTGTTCCAGGTGTGCTCGGGATGGGTCCACCCTGATGGCCACTCTTCTCCCTAAGTAGACTGGAGCAAATGGAGCCATGCTCCAGAGTTGGTGTGGTTGCAAATGCCAAACTCTCATAGCCAATGCATGGACTGGGTGTAAGTACATTTGAAAGCTATGAGTGAATTTGAGGAAGGTAAGTTACTACAACCCAGCAAATACTATCATGAAAAGTGTTTAAATACCTCTGTTGTAAGTTTCCAACCTTTAGATAAATGTGGATACTAATAAACTCATCATCCAGAGTCCTGATATCAATGTTGTAGCAACCTTTAAAATATAATTGTTTGTCTTGTCCAATTGCCAATGATTAATTATTTCTTTCAAAAGCTAGTAGCTTGGGTCATAAAAAATAGAATGTTGGAATTAGAAGAGATTTTAGAAATTACTTGATCTAACATAATCATTTCCAAATGAAATATATAGACACAGGAAACAATTTGCCCAAGTACCTACCACCCAGAAAATAAACAGAACCAGTACTGCTTTTCCATAGAACAGAAATAATACATACTTTTTATTCTTAGGCAAGTAGCACAGTTTATTTTAGATAGCCTGTACAAGCATGCTTGGACCTCAGCTCCTGATTGACAGAGAACAAATGCAAATGGACTGTCAGCAGCTAATTCTTTATCCTGATTGACAAGGAGAGTCTTCTACATCTCAGATTAATCTGAGCCATCTGGGTAGAAGATATGGTAGAAGAAGCCTGTGACATCTGGTTAAATAATGCAGAAAATGTCTAGTTCCTAGACTCAAGTAAGATTAGCTGAGCTCTTCAAGAGCAGGAGTTCCATTTTGCTCAATGCTGATTCTCCAGGAAACAGCAGAGTGCATGAGACCTGTAGCTTAAAGGAATGGTGGATGTTTTCCTTCTCCTTCTGATCCAATTAACATTTACTGATTGTTTCCTGTATGCGAGACATTGTGCATGGAGATTTCACTTATATTAATCTCATTTACCCCCCCCACACACACAAATACTTGTGAGATAAGTACCCTTTTTACAGATACAGTTACAGGTTTAGAGATGGTAATTTGCTCAGTACCTACAATTAATAAAATTGGTGCTCAAACACATTTTTGATTCCAAACCAGAATCCAGTCCACTAGATTGGTGTCTCTTAGTGTATGTTAAAAATGTTTGCATTTGAACCCACGTGAACAAACATTATACTATTAATCATACATTTTTCGTTCATCACAGTAAGCTCAATGTTACCGCTGTCTCAGTGGAAGATGACTGTTGATGGTGGTAACAATGTTAGGAGGTGATTTTTCACAGGCACCCTAAACCTGAGTATCCCCTCACTAGAAGGTAGGACGGTACTGTGCGGTCAGGGAATAGCCAGAGTCTTTAAAATAGCACCAAGACAAAACAATGCTTAACCTTGTCATGGAAGGACCAAACTACCTAAGATAAGGAAACAAACAAAGATCAATGTCCTAGGGAAATATTTAATGCTGAAAGGATGAAACAATTTTCCTGTCTTGACTCTAAACTCTGAGACAGCAGGGACCAAGTTTCCTTGATCTCTGTATAAAGCCAGATTTGTGGCAGATGCTCAATATGTTGGTGGATGAATTCTGGATCCAGCATAAAAACAATGAACACAGTCACAAAATTCCCTGTTCTTGCTTCCTTTTTCTCAGGCTGAGCACATGTACGGATACCTGAGGAAGACAAGAAATTTTCCATAAACATTTGGTCTTCATCTGCAATGATCAGATTTCATGATTATTATGAATTTCTTCTTGCTAAAACATGTAAAACTCAGTTATAGACTTATTTTAGGAGTCTCGAAAAGATGCATAAAAAAAAAAGCTCTTTTTTGGGCTTAACAATGGCTGTTCCTGAGTCTTCAGAAAGCAATTCTATATTTATTCATGAAAGCATGTGGTTAATCTGTTCTGTCATTTACATAACTGTGCTTGCAGTGATCAACTAATTCCAGTTAGTCTTATCCTTAAATCGCATATATATTTTAATAAAATGTTAATAAATAAAGTAGCCATAGAAGTCTATATAATCAACTGCATAGAATTGACTTTTGAAAGCAGATTCAAAAAGCAGCAAAAATTGGGTTAATTTAAACTCTACAGAAGGTCAGCTGGCAAAAAGTAAAGACCTCTGTGACCTCTTGTTCAAATCCTGGAAGCTATAAATCCCACTAAACTACTTAGGGCTTTATTAAGCAAGCCCAACAAAAGATAATCAACATCGTAATTATTGTTCAATTATGAACTGAATAATAAGCCTGGTTTTTATTTGTCAAAGCAGCAAGCCTTAAGTCATTTGCAAAACCATTTTAATGAATAGGAGAAGTCTATAGGTTACATAAGCAAATAAAGAAAAATCATAAACCACTTAAAATTGATTGAAATTCTAAAACTATCCATCAGGCCTTTTGAAAGTCAAGGTTACAAGGGTAGCTAAAATACAAAATGCAGGGACAAAATCCATGCAGGTTTCACAATCTCCAGTGTCTCATTTTTATCAAAAAGTTCAGCCAAAGAAAGAAGAAAAATTGAAAAACCTGTTGGACTCCAAACCACAAGTTTTGACCTTGGTTTTTCCTTGTGAAGTATCTGGAAAACAAGAAGCAGGATGTTCTGAAACCAAAAATGTAGAATCTGGGTAACACTTTATGGTGTCTTTTATAAGTACTTTTTGAAACAGTTAATGAATGACTGGAAGAAAATTCAATTCTTAATTACTTTAAGATGTATTTACACTTCACTGCTCACGCAACACTTGATGCAGTGTGTTTTATAAGGTCCTTCAAACTGATTATTACATAATTTTAGAAACTATACTTTTGGCAAGCATGCTAAATTATCACCTTTAATTATTAAATGAAAATAATTTCTAAAACGTATTTTTTATCGAATCCTCACATTTAATACTTTGCACTTATTGATGTTTCCCTTGTAAATAAAATTATAGAGCTCTTCAGCTAACAATTGTCCTTTCCTAAATATATTTCTGTTATTGATTATGATGTGAAAATGGAAAGATAGAATAACACCTTTTGAAAAGAATTGGAGTCCTTTTTGAAATGAACGCTGCTTGTTTTTCTGTCTCTGTATATATGTTTTAAATTTCAAAAGTCTTGGTTTTTGGCTTTGTGTTATAATTGAACAGCTTTAAGTGAGCAATCTCCAAGGTTACAGAGACCATGGATAATCATCTTATTGGAGAAACTTCATAAACATAGAGCAAAAACTTCAAACCCTTCAGTACATTGTTACAGAATGAACTGAAGAGAGAGCGATTGTCATGACAAAGCTAGAAGAGTGTCAGCAGACCTCTGGGGTTTTGTTTTGTGTTGATCGAAAGGAAGAGGAAGCTTCCTGTGGTAAATGTGGAACCTCCTGGTTTTGGCAATTCAAGCAAGACTCAAACCTCTGGCAAACATAACATTCTGTTTCTAAGAAAAGAGGTTTACAAAGCTCAGAAAACCTTGGACATCAAATAGCTCTTACAAAACAACATTTTGATGATTTAAGTGTAAATGAATCAGAAACATATGGATTAAATTTCTCTTAAAATACACATGGGTTTAAAAATTGAGGGCGAAAGTCCTTGGCAAAATGCGTTTTAGTTTTACTGAATCCAAAAGGTTTGAAAAATAGTTCAAGTTGTTTGACAAACCCAGGGCACAGCTGGCTTCTTTTTTATTTCCTTGGTAGTACCAAAATCAGCTCCGGCCTCAGAGACTAGGTTCATGTCCCATTCAAAAGCTGAGTCAGATATATTCTTGACATTGTAATATAATCAACAGCAAGGTGACTGTATCAACCACTTAGGTACCATAGTTTTGATTGCACATTAAATTATAGAATGTTCTGTGTATATCTGAATCATCAATTATTGTTTAATCATTTCAGGAAGCCAGAAAGAATTTTCAGAAATTCAGTCAGGACTAATTTCTTCCTACTTTTGTGAAATTCAGACTTGCTGTTTACATCAAATGCTAATGATTTCCAAAATGAGGAATGCAGATCATTTGTGTCAGAAATACCTAGATAATTAGTCAAAATGCAGACTCCTGGTCTCATTTTCAGACCAATCAAAGTCTCTGGAGGCAAAGTTGAAGTCTCCATATGAGATAAGCTCTGATTCTTATGCCCCCGAATAATTTGAGAATCACCTCTCTAAATCACAAGGCAAGTACTGTTAGACATCATTAAGAAAGAGCCACCATCGTTTTCTAAGTGGCCAACTTGAGTGACCTATGAATTTAATTTTTAGATTGATAAATCCCCACCGGCAGAAATCGTGTCCATCT
>JAQZBX010007150.1:0-17889 GCA_029593785.1 Cabassous unicinctus
AACTTTGGAATTTATTCTCCTGGGATTTTCAGAAGAGCCAGAATTACAGCCCTTCATCTTTGGGCTGTTCCTGTCCATGTACCTGGTCACCCTCACAGGGAACCTGCTTATCATCCTGGCCATCATCTCAGACTCTCACCTCCATGCTCCCATGTACTTCTTCCTCTCCAGCCTGTCACTTTATGACATCTGTTTCACCAGCAACACTGTCCCAAAGATGCTGATGAATATACAGAGAGCAGAGTAATAACCTATGGAGGCTACATCACCCAGATATACTTTTTCTTGCAGTTTGCAGGATTGGAAGAATTCCTCCTGTCCATGGTGGCCTATGACCACTTTGTGGCCATCTGTCACATCCTGCACTACACAGTCACCGTGAACCCTTGGCTCTGTCTCCTGCTGGTTCTGGGAGCCTGGATCATGAGTGTCTTGCATTCCTAGAGACACAGGTTAATGGTGTGGTGGCTGTCCTTTCATAGCCACTTGGAAATCTCCCACTTTTTCTGTGAAATTAATCAGATGATCCAACTTGCCTGTTCTGTACTTTCCTCGATTACATAGTGCTGTATTTTACACCTGTGGTGTTTGCTATGGGTTCTTTTGCTGAGATCCTTTACTCATACTCTAAGATTATTTCTTCCATTCATGCAATCTCATCAATTAGGGGGAAGTATAAAGCATTTTTCACCTGTTCATCACACCTCTCAGTGGTCTCTTTATTTTACTGTACAACCCTAATTGTGTACCTTAGTCCTGCTGCTTCACACAACACCCATTCAGGTGTAGCAGCCTCAGTGATGTGCACTGTAGTCTCACCCATACTGAACCCTTTCACCAACAGTCTCAGGAATAAAGATATAAAGGGAGTTTGAGAAGATTCCTATGGAAGGAAATGATAAAACTATCATTTTTTTCTAGAGAAGCAGTGATGCACATGGCTACAGGACACAATAGCTCAGAGCTCAAAGGTTCATGTCTTTGAATAATTCATGATAGTAGGCCTTACCTTCTGGTCAGGTATGTCTTTAAATATAATGAAGTAAGAGTTGAAATCACATACTGTATTACTAAAACAGAATTGTTCTGATGATTTACATCAATACATTGAATTAAAATGTCTTTGTATATATGTCTTACTATGCTTATACATTAGAAGGCAGGATTTGATTTCATCTTCTATATTGTGGCAATGGATAATAAATATGATTCTTTCTCTTCCTCTAAACAAAATATTTGCCCTTTTCCTACACTCATTATAAACATTAAACATCTCTTGATTGAAAAATCTATATATCTTTTCTTTCATTGAATTTTAATGACCTTTATGTTCAAAACTTTTTTTGATCTTTATGAACAAAGTTTGACTTACACAAAGAATTAAAATCATGTCCAAAATGTTTCCTAGAGTGTTTTGATTCAGGGTCAAGAGTTATTCACATACAAACATGCATTTACCTTCAAAATCATCTGGTTTCCTGCATGGGAACCTCAGTGGTAGTCATTTTTTATACATTTATCTGAAATAAACTTGAAAACAGAATTATTCTGAATGCTTTTTTCAAGTACCTGATGGAATGCCAAATAAGAAGAAACAGACAATTATGCACAATGCTTTGTTTTTTTTCACATTATTGCATTAGTTAGTAATTGCTGCATATGGAACTGTCTCAAAAGAAAATGTGTTAGCACCATTTTCATGCCCATCCACTGCCCAACCACAATCATCCACCTTACCATAAATTTTACCCAATGGGCATTGGCAGATGCAATCTGGGGATTTGTAGCTCTGTGATTAAAACTACAATGTTGGGAATGTTCTTTTGACAAATGTGGCAGGGGAGGGTTGCTGGTGTAGGGCATCAGGTATGGGGGATATAAGGGATAGGGTGCATTTCAGTCATGTGTCTACAGATTATGGAAGTGTTTACCTTGTCATAGTGTGTTATTTCAGTGGGTAGACCCACACAAAAAACAAGAAAATATTAAAGTCTCATCCTGGGGAGTCCTGTTATGCCCTCAATTAGAGTGGCAAGAATCCCTTGAGAATATATGCAGTGCCCAGTAAAAGAAAACAAATCAATGTGTCAAGACCTTAATTTTATAGCTGGTAACTAAAAATCTTATTCTTAGAAAAGTGAAATACAGTGGTTACCATAGGTTCTGAGGGGAAGGGGAGGAAAAAATAGAATAGATGGAACATAGGTAATTTTATGGGCATTAGAATTGTTCTGAGTGATCTAAGAATAATGGATACAGGCCATTTTAAATTTCATCAAAACCTAAAAAATGTGTGGTCCATAAGGTCAATCATATATAAACCATTGACCATGGTGAGTAGCAATGCTTCAATGTTTATACATCAATTTTAACAAATGTACCATCCACATGTAAAATATTGTTAATAAGGTAGAGTATAAAAGGGAGAGAGTGGAGGGTATATGGGAATCCCCTATATTGTCTATGTGACTTTTCTGTATCCTAAAGCTTCTTTGAAGATAAAATTGAAAAAAGATACTTGGGGAATATATGGAAGAAATTGTCACTGTACATACAAGAAAACACATCTTACAATGATGAAAGACAGAATGTCTAAAGCATGTTTAAATTATTTCAACTTTTAAATATTTTAAAAATTTTATTTGTTATTTTTAAAACTTATTATTTCACTTTCTTTTTAATATTATTTAGTTATTTTGTTCACTTTGTTTTTTGGAGACATTTTGTAACACAGAAGTGTCACAACTGTGACAGGGCAAGATCACTGGTGTGGGGTGTCAGTGATGGGGTGATTTGTGGGGAGGCGTGCACCTGGGGCATGCCTCTAAGGCATATGAATATGTTCATGTTCCTGGGGTGTTGTCTTGGTAGTTAGAGACCCACAAAATAAGCAAAAGAATATTGAATTACCATTTGGTGAGTTTGGCTAGACTCTCTAATAGAATGGCAAGAATCTTCTGAGTACAAGGGCAGTGCCTAGTGAAGGAGAAGACAGACCATTACATCAGGCCACTGATATTGATGATCATACTTATGAAACTTGTCATCTGAAATTAAAAATCAGCCTAGTATTATATATTGCCTAATCTTTACCTCTTGAAAGCCTCCTTGTTGCTCAAATGTGGCCTCTCTCTAATCTAAACTCGGCATATAACTATACTACCTTCCCCCTGGCATAGGACATGGCTTCCGGTGATGAGCCTCCCTGGCACCAAGGGATTATTACCAAGCATCAATTAGCAATGTTTCCAGAAAAAAAGACCTTGACCAAAATGGGAAATATTAAATTCAAATGAGGTTTTATGGGTAAGAGATTTTCCAGTGAATCCAGAAATCATACCAGAGGTTACACTTACGCATATCTCAACAAGATCTCATTGACTGCCACAGTAAACTGCCACTAACAGCGGGACACCTGAGGGCTCTAGAGACATTCAGATACTATAAGCAGGACAGACAAGCTCAGGAATTCAGCACCCTGTCAGTTGATTTCAATATGGAATTTATGCTCCCCGGAGTAACAGAGTTAGACTCTCATAGTTTCCCTACAAATGGCTCTTCTGCCCCTTTTATTTGAATCTATAGTTAGCACTATGATGTAGTAGCAAATGCTTCAATATGTGTTCATCAATTTTAACAAATGTACCACACTAAAGAAGGCTGTTGTTAATCTTGGAAAGTGTGAGGGGACATATGGAAGCCCTTATATTTTTAAGTAATATTTATGTAATCTAAATCTTCTTTAAAAATAAAGAAAAAGAAATGACCTTAACAAATAGAAACTCATTGTCTATTTCAAATAGCTTTCAGTGTTCTTTATGGTGATCTGGTAAGAAATATATTTTATAGAACAATCCATTACACAAATGTGTCTGTGTGTATAACTGAAGCAGAAGTCTCACAATATACTACTTATTCTTTTTAAAAAAAGCATGTGGGTTATGACAATGCTTCTGTTACTGCAGCAGAATCTGAGGTGTGGAGATATTTTGATTCCTGCAATGCTACTCACTGCAGTGTAGCCAGCTGCATTTCAGCTATGCAGGCTCTGTTAATCTTGATCAGACTGGCTCACATATTTGGAATTAGGTAGCTAAAGGCTGATCTAGGGTGCACTTGGCAGAGACAATGATATTTTCTCTACATGCCCTCTCATCCTAAAACATGTGAGCATGGAGTTTTTCACAAGGCTGAGGTAGAGGTCCAGTGAGAGCAGCAGAAGCATGCTGAGGTCTCTTGAGGAAAACTGCCATTTCTACCATACTCTCTTGGCCAAAGAAATTTAAGCACTTTAAGTGGAGCTCAGAATCAAAGGTAGATAAATAGACTTCACTTCCTAATATGTGGAACTGAACTGTCAAGTTTAAAAGACGTGGATTCAGAGGAAGATGGAAAATGGGAACATCTCTTCAATCAATCTACCCCAAGGATCAATTTCATTTCAATTCAGTAAAGTTTTATTGCAACCCTTAAATACCTGAACAATGAGCAATAACATCTTCCATTTTGCCCTCAGCAGCATTGTTAAATTCTTGGAGAAGAGAGTGAGACACAAACTATATTTTCATAAGCAGCAACGGAATTTCTACTTCAGACTACTATGGTTTCCCCAAATATAAATATTCCCTCCTTGCCCTTTGCCTACAGATCAGCATTTTTATGCTAAGAAGCAATAAACCCTTTTCCTTCTCCTTAACATGCTCAAGTGCTGGGGCCTCTTGCCTGCCTCATTAATTAATGAAACAGGAGAACTCTTGTTTCTCTGATAGAATCTTGATGACACAGGATCCTAGAAGGTGTGATGGGAAGCAACATGGAGGGAAAGATGTATTTTACCTGAAGATATTCCAGAGACACAGAGATGAGCATGTGATGAACAAGTTACTTAAATAAAAAGTTTAACAAGGGTCAACAAAAGAAGATCCTTTGAGTTTTACTCATGTCCATTCTGTCAGCCTGCTTGCTGAACTGAATAATCATATCCAAAATAAGAAAAAGAAACAAAGAAACAAAGAAAGAAATAGGATGCCTATCTCATACCTTGTTCAAAAACTAACTCAAAATAGATAAAGTACTTAAATATAAAATCTAGGACCTTAAAAATCCTAGAAAAAAATGTACAGTAACATCTTCAAGATCTTTTGTAGGTGGTGGATTCTTAAACCTTACATCTGAAGCACAAGCAATGAAAGAAAAAAAATAGGTAAATGGGCCCACCTCAAAATTAAACACTTCATACCTCGAAGAACTTTTTCAAAAGGGTAAAAAGGCAGCCTACTCAATGGGAGAAAGTATTTGGAAATCACATATCCTATAAGGGCTTCATTTCCATGTTATACAGTGTGACTATACAATTCAAAAATCAACAAACAAGTAACCCGTTTAAAAATTTCATAAATACTTGAATAGACATTTTCCAAAGAGTAAATGCAAATGGATAAAAAGCACATGAAAAAATACAATGTCCTTAGCTATTAGGGAAATATAGATCAAAATTACAATGAGATATCATTTCATGCATTGTAGATAGCCATATTTAATAAAACAGAAAACTACAAGTGTTGGAGATGATGAAGAGAAATGAGAATAATCCTTCACTCTTGGTGGGACTCTAGAATGGTCCAACCTCTGTGGAGGACAGTTGGGCAGTTACTCAGGAAACAAAATATACAACTGTCATATGATCTGGCAATCCCACTAGTAGTATTATATTCAAAAGAATGGAAAGCAAGGATGCAAACAGATATTTGCACACTGACAATTGAAAGCAACATTATTCACAATTGCTAAAAGATGGAAATAACACAAGTGTACATTAACCAATGGATGGATAAACAAAATGTGGTATATACTTAGGATGCAATCCTGTTTAGCTGAAAGAAGAAATATAGAAGGGATGCATACGACAATATCAATGATCACTGAGGACATTATGTTGACTGAAATAAGCCAAACACAAAAGGACCAGCACTGTATGTTCTCATTAATATGAACAAAATATGATAAGTGAATTCATAGAGTTAAAATCTAGAGAATAAGGAATAGATGTGGGTCAAGCAGTTGAGCGCCTGCTTTCCACATGGGAGGAGCCAGATTCAGTTCCCAATGCCTCCTAAAACAAAAACAAACAAGCAAAACAAATGAAAATACAGTTTGGGAAAACTGATGTGGCTCAGTGTTTGACCACTGACTTACCACATGCGAAGTCCTAGGTTCAATCCCCAGTCCCCTGTACTTCCAAAAACAATAAATAAATAAATAGATAGGTACATAATTGCTTAATTTATGTAGAATTTTAATAAGTTTGATTGTAATGTGTGGAAATGGATAGAGTCGAGAGTAACACATTTATCAATTGCAACAAATGCACCACACTAATGAAGGATGGTGTTAATGTGGGAATGTGTGGGAAGGGTACAGAGTGTGGTAAATGGGGATCCCCCATATTTTTATGTAACATTTATGTAATCTGAAGTATTTAAAAAGAAATAAAAATGTATTAATAAAAAAAGAAAAGAATGTTCCTTTATGAACTAAGGAGCCGCTAAAAGCAAGCTGTAAATACGTCCTCTTTGGCTATGTCTCAGGCTAGAAGGGTCATGGTGGTTTCTCTGGGGTCCTAGCTCTGGCTGGGGAAGATGTCTGACTCATTCCTGCTGTCTTGTCTGTGTATAGAGCTTCACTTTCCATCATCAAACCGTCAGGGAGAAATTAGGATTTCTGTCTGGAGACCTTAATCTCAGAGAAAGAGTCCAGGTGAATGGAGAGTCAAGTATATACTGCAGGTTGAATGGAAGCTGAGTGTCACCTGAGTGTTAATTCAGCCTAGTCCAGGAGCAAGAGGTGTCCTTGCATGTTTTCACTTGATTAATTAATTAATGCATTTTATATTTATTTTATTTTTATAAACAAGATTCCATTGAATTCAGCAATGCAGGAGTTATTGTTAACAATTAAATAATGGGATTGGAAGCTCAGATAGAATAAGGCATTTGAGGGATAAAGTAGATCCAGGAAAAGCAGAAGATCTGTCCAAGTGGCTTTGCAGTTTAGGCAAGAAGGGAAAATTGTGGTATTAGCAGTGAATATTATATGTGGAATGAAGTGAGGCCATTTCATTTTTACTTTCATGACAAGATACATTTGAGCATGTTTGTGTATTGATGGGAAAGTACTAGCCCATTTGAGGTAGATAAGATAATGCCACATCAGTACATTATAAGTACACTTTCCCAGTGGGCATTCACATGAAAAATTATAATCAATTAATTGGAGGAAAGTGGTATAGTAAAATTTTTTGTTGACAATTAGTCCTTATTTGTGAGATTAATTATATGTGAGTTTATTAGGCATTCACTTTCTCCATTGCAAATTGTTCAGTTTTTTTTAATAGTCTGGTTATTTATGCTTTTGTTTTTTTATTATATTCTTTCAGAATAAAAACAACAACAGGGTTTCCACCAATTTTCACCATTTATTTTTTATAGCTGTATAGATGTAAGTGGGGAAGAATGTTTGAAATGTAAATTTTGTGTGGCCCAAATTATCAGTGTTTCATATTGCATAAAGCCCATTTCTTTTCAGTCTATGAAGTTTTGTGTCATTTGAGTTAGTGAATCACTTTTACAGGCATTGTCATTTTTTTTAATTCCCATATGCCCCACTCCCTTCCCTCCCACATTTTCTCACATTAACAACATCCTTCATTAGTGTGCTACATTTGTTACACTTAGTGTTACCATATTGAAGCATATCTACTAACCATGGACTGCAGTTTATGTTATACTTTACACTTTGTCACACACAAATTTGTAAGTTATGATAAAATAAAATAGCCTTTATCTATCATGGCAATGTCATCTTGTTTTAACATCTCTGTTTTCCTGATTCTGTCTTCTCCTACTATGGTTAGATATATTTCTAGAAGTTTCATCACCCTCAATAATTTTTTGGAAGGCAGTGCTTCCTAATAGAAGGGTTCCAGACAATTATCCAGTGGGTTGCCAGGCATCCAGCTTGCACCTTGTGACAGGGAACTTCTAAACAGATTTTTTTAGTGTTTTTGATCTATTTTAAAAATTATTATTATTATTTATTTTATTCTCTAAAACTTGGTGCCTTACCTTTGGAGGGTGGGCTGCAGGGTGAGTAATTGATGAGCACAGGCAGCCTGAGATGGCTCCTAGTAGCCTAAGAGGGAAGTCTGATTTACCAAGATTGTTTTTTGTTTTCCTACATCTTTTTTCCATTTTTTCTTTTCCTTTTTTTTCCCCTTGGTTTCTTTATTCCTTTTCTTTCTCTCATATTTCCCTCTTCTGTTGTTTTTCTTTCATTTCATTTTCTCTTGCATATCATTATTTTCCTTTTGTCTTCTCATCTTTCTGATCTTTTTTTTTATTCTATGTTTTTTCTTCTTTCATTTTTCCCCCACTTTTTAAACACTTATTCCTTTTTATTTTTTATGATTTTTCACTGATTACTTATTTTCTCCAGGCTCCTTTTTTATTATTTTTCTATTTTTATTATTTATACTTTTTATCAATTTTAAAGCAATTATTGGGTTAAATTATTTTTTAATTAATTTATTTATTCACTTATATATTTACTTTAAAAAACTTTAGGTTACATAAATGTTACATAAAAAATATATTGGCTACATATATGTGCAACTCACTCCCCCTCCCACACTTTCCCATATTAACATCATTCATTGTTGTGGTATATTTATTGCAATTAATGAACACATGTTAAAGCATTGCCAGTAATCGTGATTATAGTTTACATTATAGTTTACATTCTGATCCATGCAATTTATTTTGTAATTTATGAAAAAATACACAATGCCTGTGTCCGTCATTGCAATGTTATGCAGGTCAATTCCAATGTCCCCAAAATACCCCAGTATTACAACTATAATTTACTCTCCCTCCCCTCAGAGCCTCTGGTGACCACCACTTTTATATCAATGATACAAGTTCTTCCATTGCTAGAAAAATGAGTGTATAGTAGAATAATAGTAGATCTACTTTAGTCCACTGTTCATTCCCCAATCTTGAGGATTTTGGGATGGTGGTGCCCATTCTGCCTCTAATTGAGAAAGGGTTTAGATCCCATGGGGCAGATGGGTGGGACTATCTTGCTTGCAGTTTTAAAGCCTCTCTATTTCTTGAGATGGGCATTGTCCATCATCATCACCTTGTTAGTTGTACTGTGTGTGTCCAATGAACTGGAGAGTAAGTGTTATAACTCTGCTGAGATTCAGGGTCCAACTGGCCCATGGGCATACTAAAGATTTAAGTCTCTTGGACATACACTTATCGAGTATAATTATAACTACAGGTTGAAATAGAAGGGGCAGAAGAGCCATGTGTAAGGAAACCACAAAATAGTTCAACTCTGTCACACTGGGGAGCATAAATTCCAAGGTAAGTCTCAATGGCAGGGTGATAAACTCCTGAGCATTCTGCCCTGCCTATAATGTCTGGATGTCTATTGAGTGTTCAGGAGCCCAGCTATTTGGGGCACAATTTACTTGGCAGTCAAAGATATCATGCTGAGACATGCATAAACATAACCTCTGGAATGACACCCCTACTCATTTTGAAATCTCTTAGCCATAAATCATCATTTGTATTTACCATTTCCCCGTATGGTAAAGGTATTTTATCAGGTCTATTGCTAGGTGGTGCTTAGTTATATACCTTGACACCAGGGAGGCTCATCCCTGGGGGTCATGTCCCATGCTGGGGGCAGGAGTGTGTTTACATGCTGAGTTTGGCTTTGAAAGAGGCCACATTTGAGCAACAAGGAGACCATCAGGATGTAACTCTTAGGCATCAAGTTTCATTTTCAAAAGAAAAGGTTCATAAGTGCAATCATAAATATCAAAGGCATGGTGAAATGGTCCATCCTCTTTCACTAGGCACCACCACTGTACTCAGGGGATTCTTGTTGTCCATTTAAAGAATGTATCAGTACTCCCCAGGATGGGAATTTGACATTCTTTCAGTTATTGTGTACATTTCCATCCACCATGACAATACCCCATGAATCCTCTCCCTTGCATACCTGGATCACTGACCCCATGTACCATTTCATCTAAGCTATCTATATTGTTGGAATACAATTTTTCAAAGTATCCTCTTATGATAGCTTTTATTTCTGTGGGGTCAGTGGTGATATCCCCTTCCTCATTTCTTATTTTACGTATTTGCATCTATTCTCTTTTCTTCTTTGTTAGTCTAGCTAAGGGTTTGTCAATTTTATTAATAGTTTCAAAGAACCAGATTTAGGTTCCTTAATTTTTTCTAGTGTTTTATAATTTTCAATTTTATTTCACTCTACTATAATCTTGTTATTCCCATCTTTCTACTGGCTTTGGGATTAGTTTGTTGTAAGTGCGCAGTTAGGTCTTTGATTTTAGCTCTTTGTTCTTTTTGAATATTGGCATTTATGGCTATAAATTTCCCTCTCAGCACTGCTTTTGCTGTATCCTATTCATTTTGATATGTTGTCTTGTCATTTTCAAGGTATTTACTGATTTCTTTTGCAATATTCTCCTTTTCCCACTGATTGTCTAAAACTGTTGTTTATCTTCTGTGTTTCTGGGCCTAATCTGGTTCTCTGCTCCTTACTGATTTCCAGCTTCATTCCATTGTGGTCAGAGAAGTTACTTTGTATAATGTCAATCTTTCTGAATTTTTTCAGGTTTATTATGTGGCCTAGCATGTTTTCTATCCCAAAGAATGATCCATGTGCACTCAAGAAGAATGTATATCCTGCTGTTTTGGGGTGTAATGTTCTATATATGTTGATTGGGTCTAGATCTCTCTAACCTATTTTTCAAGGTCCTTGTTTCTTTATTGACCCTTTGTCAAGATGTTCCATCTAATGGTGATAATGGTGTCTTAAAGTCCCCTACTATAGCTGTATAGGCATTTATTTCTCCACTTAATTTTTCCAATGTTTGCCTCATATAATTTGAGGCAACCTGGTTAGGTGAATAATTGTCTGATTGTTCTTTCTACTTTATTAATATATAATGTTCTTTTATTTCTCTTATAATAGTTTTGCATTTAAGGTCTATGTTGTCCAATCTTAATGTAGCTACTCCCACCTTTTCTTGATTTTTGTTTGCCTGAATAATCACTTTCTAACCATTCACTTGCAACCTCCTTGCATCCCTGGGTCTAAGTGGAGTTTCTTCTAAACAGAATATAAATGGGACATATTCAATTTTTCATTATGCCAATCTGTGTCTCTAAATTGGAAAGTTTAATAAATTACCATTCATTGTTATTACTCTCAAGGCATTACTTACATTAGCCATATTCAGTTGTCTTTCATTAAGAGCAAGTTGGGGCATAAATTCTAAGTCAGTTTTTAAGAATGTGCAGTTGCTTAAACAAGTCTGCAATGGCCAACATTTAAGTTGTTCAAGTATACTCTTTAAATATTAGTCTCTGCTTGACAAAAGTACATAACTGGAGCAGCATCCACACAAGATATAGGAGAGAAACACAGCTCTGAGCACAGGTGAGGAGGCACACCAGACATGTCATCTTTTGACTTTATATTTTACTGCAACTGCTTACATGTCAAATCACTGCAGAATACAAAAATGAGCCTATGATTTAGCAACCTAAAATGTGAGAGTGCTCACAAATGGAAGGATAGTACTACATCATGGGTTCAGCATGCCACTAGAGACTAAATAATGAAATAAGGTTTTGATATATATCAAAATCTTAAGTCTCCTTATGATAACTTACCTAATTACAAGGATCAGAAGGCTGAAAATCTTGGCTTCCAGCTTTGTTCTTGGCCCAAATTGTAAGCCCAGCTCTCAGTTGGATGTGCACTATCATCTGTAGGAATTAACTGTTTTTTCTCACAAGAAGGCACAGACAGGAATGGCCATCTCATGGAAGCAGCAACTTCAATGTCCAAACACCTTAAAGGGAAAGATGGAAATTCAGTTCCGAAGAGAAATAAAGATGGCAGAGAATTCAGACAGCTTTAGTTTTATTCAAGGTATTATTTCAGCTTGCTTTGTTAATTAAGAAAGGCTGCATTTCCTATGGGCAAAAGGAAAAATAAAAGTCTCCATAAGAGAACCATGCCTGGGAAGAGCAATATTTTCTTTAGACGCAATTATTTGGCTAATTTGGACACAACTAAGAGAACACAGATTTTACTTAATTATAAAGTCATCTTTGCTTTTTACACACCTGAAGAACCTAAATACAGGGGAATATGTTGTCACTAATGAACTCAGTATACAGTTCAATCTTATTCTAAATTCTGATTTTACCAAATGATCTCTTTCTCTTCTTTCTTCTCCTTTGAATCACCAAAAGCACCGCTGCCCAATGGCTTATAGCGCTAACACCTTCTCTGCAATAGCCTTCAACATATCCCCTTCAACCATGAGTGCTATTTTGGTTCAGCGGAATGCAAGGTTTTCTTTACCACCACTCCTTAGTAGGCATTAAACTTCCCAATTTGATTAGTCCTGGTTAAAAAGGATTTATGAGACAGTGAAATGTTTTCAGAAAATCCACACATTTGGAGAAAGGACTGTAAGGTTTAATTCAAAACACATACTCCAGAACCAATGCCAGCATTAATCTATCCCATGTCATTTCATTGCTTGTCCTTCGACATGAGAAATTAAGATTATGATGACAATTGCTAGAAAGGGCACATGAAGATGAGGAAGTCAGAAGGTACTTCAGCAGGAACAGCTCTTTGTTCTGTAATCCTCACTTTACTTTCTGCTACAGTGAACACCAAGAACATCCTAGGCCACTCTGTGCCCTCTCACCAGAATTTGATGCTGGCCATTTCCAATCTATCTGATACCATTTAGAGTTGATTGTGCTATTTCTATCTTGGTGAAAAGAAGTCCATATATTTTGTGTTGAGAACTACAAGTGGGAGGGAGGCATCCTGTCTTCCACCATCACAGAGTCTGCCCCAAACTTGTCAGTGCACTGCTTCATATTGGCCAGGATGCTCAGCAGCTGCAGATCCACAGTGCCCAAGTGAGGTCTGAAGAGCACTGGGACGATGCGGTATTGGGCCATGGCAGACTTTAAGGCAGACTTCAGCACATCATTTTTTAGGTAGTTAAATCTGGTCCAGGTGGAAACCCAAATAATGCAATATTAACAGATAAAGAGGGGCAAGAATGATTTTCTCATCCTTTGAGTGGTTCCCAAAGCTTTTGGTATTATCAAGAAAGATGAGCATTCTAGTGGCCCTCATCATCTTAAAAGCTATCATAGTAATGGTGGTCAGTGTTTCCAATCAGGTAATCAAAGACCTCTGTGCCCATGATGTCCAGGCAGCATGGGCCAGAATCTTAAGGGGATGTTTACTTCAGAACATCACCATATTCCCACCTGCTAAGTTGCCCTCTTGGCAAGCCCTGCCCCATGGCTGTCAGTGTCTCTGCAGAGGCCACATATCTGGGAGACAGAGTGTGAAAGATAATCCACTGTATTTCCATCAGCAAAATCTGGCTGTGTTTCTCAGCAGTAATAGCACTTCCCATAGAAGCAAATATTACTTCCTCATAGTATTATTGTATGAAAATGAAATATAAATAAAATGTCATCTTCACTGAAAGATTTAAAATTTCCATTATAAAAAAGTATTAATGCAAAATTCAAATGAGTAGGAAAAATTATCACTGTCATATACTGCTACAAATGAATAATTGGTCTGCTGCTCTGGAATGGAGAAATTAAATTAGAACACAGACCATTTACAGAGAAACCCATATTTGCCAATACTCAAGGTAAAAATTCTGCAACAGGCTACACTACATTGTTAAAGGTGATCATCTCTAAGATGTAATTTTACTCTTGATTTTAGATTTTTTTTCTTCAAATATATCTTTCAAATGTAAATGAACACATATGCATTCTTGTCTTAAGAAATGAAAATTTTAAAAGGCTGATGATGTTATTGGTAAAAGTTCCACAAAACAAACATAGGAAAAGGAGAACGGAGTAAATTGTAAAGATACAGGTTACTAAGAGGGTAGTTGATACTCAGCAGATGTGTAAAGTTCTGTAGCCATTTTGAAGTGTGCAAATCAGTGGTATTTTGATCACTCCAATAGTTGTGCTGCAATCACCTCTCTCTATTTACAGAACATTTTAATCATCATGGGATCCCTTTTTTACATTATTCAAAATTCTTTTCTCACTATTAAAAATTATGAATATGTGGGTGCAAGTGAGGAAAAAAGCAGTAATATTCAGATATACTGTTAAAGTCTTTTAGAAAACAGAACAGAATCATTTCTAATTTTAACAAAAATATTAAACTCCTGGAATACAGAATGGAAATCTGTAAATACTCAATAAATGAGAGTAAAAAGAGCTAAAATCTATTGACATCACCATGAGGCAAGCACTGTGCTGTGTTTAATATGCATGAGCTCATTTTGTTATCACCATTGTTTTGATCTAACAGATGACAATATATTTACAGTGGTTATCAATGATATTAATGAAGATTTATAAGATCCAGGTAGGTTTTCGATACTCACACTCTAGTAGTGATTTCCCATAGCATTTTCATCTTTAATTAGGTCCTTATAATCATGCAGTGAAGTAGATACTACCATTATCCTCATAACAAAAGTGAAAACAAAGGCAGAAGAATATTAAGTAACTGAATTAACATTTTAAAAATCACACAGAATATTTGTGAAATGCTTGGAAGTGCTAATTACACTGGATCCAAGAAAATGTTTCTTGAGTGAATTAATGAATGAATAAATGAGTCAGTTTAAATCATAAAGATTTGCCCTGTTCTGGTCACATTTGATTTTGAAAATTTATATGACCTTTGTTAATTAGCTAACTGAAATCCTGTGTCTCACCTGCCTATTTGATATGTTCCTTTGTTTAGGCCATTTCTTCCATTTTCTTAGTATGACTTGTAATTTTTTTGATGATGTATAGGCATCTGATTATGATGGTGAGTTTACTCTGATGCTCAATTTCTTTCTCTTTATTAGAGATTTAGTGGCTGGAGGTTGCGTGTTACTGCTGTTCTTTGATTCTTGGTTCAACCTATTCTGGGTTTTTTAGATTGTCCCTGTTAGTTGTTCAAATCTTGGCCCTGTACCCAGTAAAGTTTGAGGTTCTGCTTCCAACAGCCTTGGAGAGGCAGGCTATGAAAGGTGGAAAAGTCTCACTTATTCACTTTTAATTTCCTCATGCACTTCTTTGATTGGTCAGCAGATGGCAGTATTGAATAACCCTCTCAGTTCAAAGCCTGGTTAGAGTATGTTTGTTGGGGCAGAATCTGGCAACAGCAGGCCCTGGGCAGGGAAACTGGGAAGCAGGTCTCAGTTCACATTTGAAATGCAAGTAAATAACAGAGACACACAAATTGGCAACAGAAGTATTTAGAAGCATTAGGTGCCTTCTTTTGACAAGACAAGGCCCTCTTCTTAAGTAGCAGTGTTAAGGAGAGACAGGGAACTTGGAGATTCCAGGTTTACAGCAGGAACCTCAGGAATTGATGATCAATTGTTTCTCCCATCTTCAGTTTTCATGACCACTTAGTCCTATCTTATGCATAATAAAACCTTATCTTATGTAGGTTTTTATATCTTATGTATTTTCTTTATCTGGTTCCCCTATTGTATGTTTTTGGATTTTGCCTTATTCTGATAGTTCATATTGGAGGTATTCTAAGTCATCAAAGCATTCCTTCATGTGCTGCAGTCATCAAAGAATAAAGTGCAGTCATCAAAGAATATCATTGTGTGAATAATACAAAATACATGTGACATCTATTTTTATCTCCTTAGAGCTCATTTCTTACTGGGAAATGTTATAATAATCTTAAAATGTATCAAGAACTGTGGATCCTGTTATGGAAACAATTCAACTGATAGTAACAAAAAAACCTACCAGAAGAGTGGCAACAAGAAATTTTGGTTTATTTAACCACAATTCACAGATCTAGATTTAGGCAGTCCAGGGATGGTATGGCAATTCAGGAAAGTTTTTAAGTTGGTAAATCTTATTTATTTATTTGTTTATTTATTTATTTACTTAAGATGTATTGGGGATTGAACTGGGGACCTCATACATGGGAAGAAGGTACACAACCAGTGAATTACACCTGCTCCTTATACTTTTATTTTTTAATAGCTGCTTCACTTATAGATATGGAAGCTAAATTATATTCTGGAAGGATGTAAATCAAAGCTGTAGTACACAGGAATGTGCAATATGAGACATTTAAATTTTCCCTTTATTTAGTTTGAAACATATAAGTAAAAGTGCCATATCACAAGCTCAATGAATTTTCAAAAACTGGATACAATTCATGGAACAAGAACAGAACATTGCCATTCCCTGTGGCTGTTCTCTTTGCCCAAGGTGATTTATACACTAAAAGTAATATTATTTAGAAGCAAAAGGAATGGAATTTATGATCCATGCTACAACTTGGATAAATGTTAAATGCATCATGTTGAGAGGAACAAGACAGAAGAAAAAACACATGTGGTATGTTCTGGCTTATATGAAATACATAGAGGTGGATATTAGATTATATTCCCAGGGACCAAGGTAGGGAATGGTTATTGCTTACTGTGTGCAGAGATTCTGTTGGAGGTGATGAAGTAGTTCACCTAAAGGATGACAATTGTAGCCACATTTTGTGCATATAAACATCACCAGTGAATTGTATACATGAATATGGTTAAAATAAAATTTTGAATTTTATGTATGCTACTAGAATGTAACTTTTAAAAACATATATCTTTTAATTTCTTGTTTAGTCCTAAATTTATATAAATATTAATAGATCTATTAATGTAATAAATTGAGAAGCACTCAAGGATATGAAGGAAAAATAAGTGTGAATATCCTTTCATGGTCTTAGTCTCTGGGTTTAGAAGTACCTGCTCAGCAAATTAGGTAAGAAAAAGATAAAAAAAGTCATCCAAATTGAAAAAGGAGAAGTAAAAATTACACTATTTGCAGATAACAGAATCCTACACATAGAAATCCGTGAAAAATCTACAAAAAAACTTATAGAGTGGACAAATTAGTACAGTAAATTGGCAGGATATAATATCAACATGCAAAAATCAGTGCATTTCTGTACACCAATCATGAGCAATCTGAGCAGGAATTCAGGAAAAAATTCCATTTACAATAGTAACAAAGAGAATCAAATTCCTATGAATAAACTTAACTAAAGATATAAAGGACTTGTAGGCAGAAAACTACACAACATTGGTAAAGGAAAAAAAAACAAAGTAAATAGAAGAATATTCCCTGTTTGGGAATTGGAAGAAATAAACATCATTAAGATATCTGTCCTACCCAAATTGGTTACAGATTTAACACAATCTCAATAAAACATGCAACAACATTTTTTACTAAATTGGAAAAATGCATCATGCAATTTATTTGGAAGGGCAAAGGGCTCTGAATAGTCAAAGGCATATTGAAAAAATGATTTTTGAGGGGAATCGCATTATCTGACTTTAAAACATACCCAAAGCTACAGTTGTCAAAACTGCAACATATTGTCACCGGGATAGACATAATGAAAAATAGAATGGAATTGAGAGTTCTGATATAGATCCTCACATATTCGGTCAACTACTACTCAAAAAGGCCATCAAGCCCACTCAACTTGAAGAGAATGGACTCTTCAAAAAATGGTGCTTGGAGAACTGGATATCCAAATCCAAAAGAAGGAGAGAAGATCAACATGTCATGCTCCATACAAAATTAACTCAATGTGGAACAAAGATCAAAATTTAAGATTAAGACAGTAAAGTTCTTAGAAGATAATGTGAGGAAGCATCTACAAGACCTTGTAGTAAGAAATGGTTTC
>JAQZBX010007150.1:17989-51395 GCA_029593785.1 Cabassous unicinctus
AAAAAAAAAAAAAAAAAAAACCATTTTAAAAATGGGCAAAATATTGGAATAGACACTTTTCCAAAAAAGAAAACCAATGGCTAAAATTCACATGAAAAGATGCCAACACCACTAGCTATTAGGGAAATGCGAATCAATCTACATTGGGATATCATCTTATATCCATTAATCTGGCAGGTATTTAAAAAAAACAGAGGACTACCAAGTGTTGGAGAGGATGTGGGGGAAATGGAACACTTATCCACTGCTGGTGGGATTATAGAATGATACATCCAGTGTTTAGGACAGTTTGGTGGTTCCTCAGGAAGCTTACTTTGAAACTGCCATATGATTCAGAAATCCCACTGCTGGATATTTAACCAGAAGAATTGAAAGAAGGACACAAAGAGACATATGCACCCCAATGTTCATAGAGGTGGTATTCACTATCCAAAAGTTGGAAGCAATCCAAATGCCCCATCAACAGATGAATGGATAAACAAAATGTACATATATACAATGGCACATAAGTCAGCTGTAAGAAGGAATGCAGTATTAACACATGGGATAACATGGATGAAAATTGAAAATCTCATGTTAACTGAAATAATACAGGCACTGAAGAGCAAATATTATATGACTTCACTGATATGACTTAAATAATTTGAGCAGACTCACAGAGCTAACATATAGAAAATAAGTTTACAGGAGACAGAAAGGGTGTAGAAGTTGGTAGCTGATGTCTATAAGGGGAAAATCTATGATAAGATGGAAGGGAGTGGTTGGACAGTGGATGGGCATGAAAATGGTGGAGTGATATGATTGGGAACAGCAGTGCTGGTCTGTAAGTGGGAGTAAGATTAAGGGATTGGATTGGGCTATCCATGGAATTGAGGGAAGGGTTGGAGGAAGGAGCAGTTGAACTCTGGGGATTTGCAGGGTTTTGGTTAAAGCTTCAATGTTGAGAATGTTCTTTTGGCAAATATGGCAGGGGAGGGTTACTGGACTGGTGTAGGGTGTTGGGTATGGGGAATATATGGGATAGCACACACCTGGGACACGCTTCTATGTGGAAAATATAAGTGTTTATCTTGTCATGGTGTGTTATCTCAGTGGGTAGACACCCACACAATAAACAAGAAAATATTAAATTCCCATTCTGGGGACTCCTACTATGTTCTCAATTAGAGGAACAAGAAGCTCTCAAGAAAATAAGCAGAGCCAAATAAAAGAAAAAACACCAATATGTCAAGCCCTCAATATTATTGCAGGTAATTATGAATATTATTTTTCAAAAATTGAGACTTAATAGTTACTATAGGCACTGAAGGGAGGGGAAGGGGAGAATAGAATACATTGAACATGGGACATTTTTAGGAAATTAGAATTGTTCTGCATGATCTTGCAATAATGGATACAGGCCATTTTAAATATTGTCAAAACCTATACATGTTTGTTGCAAAATGTAAACCATCATGTAAACTATTAACCATGGTTAGCAACAATGCTTCAATATTTGTACATAGATTGTAAAATGTTATTAATAAGGGAGAGTGGAAAAGAGGGAGGGCATGGGATATATCGTAATCCCTTCTATTTTCTGTTACTTTTCTATAACCTGAAGCTTCTTTGGAGATAAAATGGAAAAAACTGGGGGGAATACACTGAATAAATTGTCATTGTACATACAAGATAGCAGATCTTATAGTAATGAAAGTCACAATGTCTAAAAAATTTTGTTATTTTAATTTTTTAATTTTCTGTATTTTATTTGTTACTCTTAAAGCTACTATTATTTCATTTTCTTATTCACTTTATTTAGTTATTCTGTTGGCTTCATTTTTGGAGATGTTTTGCATCACAGAAGGGTCACAACTGTGGCAGGGTCACAACCGTACATTGGTGCAGGCTGTTGGTGATTGGAGTATATGAGGGAAGGAGTGAACCTGGGGCATGCCTCCAAGACAGGGGCTCTTTTTTATCCCAAGCAGCAAATTTTATTGATATTCCATTGCAAATAGTTGAAATACAGCAATTTCTTTACAGGAAGCCAGTATCTGAATAATCAATTCTATAAATATTTCAAGATACAAAGGAAACTTTCCAAAACTCAAAATGTATTTTATAAGATAAAAGGTTTTAATTTCTAAAATGATGTTATTTACATCAAAAAATTTTCTAAAAGGTATAGCACAATAACCATTAAGACATAAGACTATGTTCCTTTTCTCACTGAAGAGTATAGCTGGAAATTCTAGTCTTCTTTGGAAGTGAAATAATCCTGAAAATATTTAAACTCCAATTCATAAACATTAATCAATGGAAATCCTTTATTTTTGATAGTTACCCTCCAAAAAAAACCAGTCCTTATCCTTTAACACTCAAGGAAAGATACAAAGCTACTGGTTAACCAAAATGTAATAAATTCAGAAACACAATAAGTCTACTCTAAAGGTATTAATTCTTATAAAACAAGGTAAGCCCAATTTTTTTTCAGATTCTTTTCTGTTCTTCCTAAAATACCTGATGATAAAAAAAAATAGCACCAAATACTTCATTACAGAATCACTTTTATGGCTTATTTATATAGTCATTCTCTAAGCATTGTAATGTCCTAGAACATAAAAGTAATTAAACACTGCTATAATTTAGACAAAAATTAAATATTCAATCATTTCATACAAAACAATAATGATTACTGAAGTAATAAAATCTATAAATTTATGTAGTTTTCACATTTACTCAAGTCCAGTTTTCTCAGCTGAATATCTTATTTAATGAAACTATTTCATCAAATTTTTCTACCAACCTTTGCAAGTTCCAAATAAAATAATTTGCTTACCATGACTCAGCATAAATATCTTCATCTTTTTTTAGGGTTTAGACTAAAATTTACTCCCAAGAAAATTGTTTTAAGACTACATATCTTCTATTAACATTGCCTGATATCCACACCATAAGGTAAAAGTCACTTCAAATCCTGTTTTGGAAATGGGCAGGGTATAAAACAAAATGATTTCTTATTCCCTTTCCAAATATGCCCTCGTTTTTGTCAGGTAAAAGACAATCTTACATAAGAATATTTCACTTCCATTAGCTAATACAAGGATTATAATTCCATTAGATTGGTTAGTTTATTCAAAAATAAGATTGTTTTATATTTCCATTAAAGTCTGAATTGTACAGAGATCTCGGATGAATCAATACTTATAGAAGAAAATTTTAAAAAAATAATGTATTAATAAGCAAACTTTGAAACCGATTATAAGCAAATATTATATATATATTTTTATGCAAAGTTATTCATGGCTTTATTTTCCTCCCATATTTGTTACTGAAGAAAAACAGCTTGTAGTATATGTAAAATAGAAAGTCAGTTTAACTGTCCCCTGTACTAAGTTTAAATTGAAATATGATCAAAAAGTTAAAATTAAAGACTCAGTTCTTTGGACATTTGCATTTGAAATTAAATGGTTACTTTTGAAAGATTCAAACACAAACCTAAAGTGATCAGTAGAGACAGCAGTGCCCTGTGACAGTAGTGAAATGCAAAAAAGAAACTTGTAGATGTGTCTTTTTTGCTCTTCCATCAGTGTACACCATATATGTAGTACATGAAGCGTGTGAGTCCGCATGCTACTTACAAAAGTATCAACACCTCTAACCAACCATCCTGCTGCAGAATAGTTATTACCTTTCTAAATTTCACTCACAGTTGAGAACCTTTATTTTGCTTTCACTTGCTGCCATAATCTGTTACTAAATATCATGAAAGGAAAAGCTAGAATACCATTTTGCAAAGATCTAGTTAACTTCTTAATGCTTGAGAAATAACAACGTGATTTGTGCCCAGAATGTTTTAAACTATAGTTTGTAACTACAGATTGTGGTAGAACCTCAGATCCCATGAATTAAAAGTGGATTAAATAAAAATATTACATATATCTCAAAAAGTCCACCATCCTAAGAATGTTATCTAGGATCTGAAGACCAACAGGACACTGCCCACTTCACCATAGAAACTCATAGGCGTTTTCTCTTTGTTCCCAAACCACTTTGAAGGCTACATGTGTTGGGAAACTCAAAAGAGCAGGGATGTCCACATCCCTTCTATCTGATGGTAGCCTAAGGGTGAAAATGAGATCACCTTCAGAAGAAGGTGTGAATCACTGCTTCCCATCCTTTTGATGGGAATATAGAATGGTGGATGTAGAATGGTGAAGCCTTTGTGAGCTTATGTGAAAGACAGTTTGGCAGTTCCTCAGAAAGCTAAATATAGAACTGCTGTTTGATCAGGTAATCCCTCTGCTAGCAATATGTTCAGAAGAACTGAAAGCAGGGACATGAACAGGAATTTGCACACCAATGTTCATAGCATCATTATTCACAGTTACCAAATGATGTAACCAATTGACTTTTGACAAGGTGGAAAAGACATCTCAATTGGGAAAGAGTAACCTCTTCAGCAAATATTGCTGAAAAAACTGGATCTCCATGGGCAAAAAATAGGAGGACCTGTACTTCATGCCATAGCAAATCAAAGTGGAATAAAGACCTTAATATAAAAGCTTGTGCTATCAAACTCCTAGAAGATAATGTAGGGAAGCATCTTTAGTACCTTGTCTTAGTCAACAGTTCGATAGACATTACACCCAAACCACAAACAGGAAAAGCAAAAATAGTAAATGGGACATCTTCAAAATTAAAAACTCTTATTGTTCAATGGACTTTATCATGGAAGATTAAAGTCAGCCTACATGCAGGAGAAAACATTTGGAACCACACATCTGTTAAAGGTTTAACCAGGATTGTCAAAGTTTGTCAGAAGATGAAAGAAAGGACAAGGGAGTTGAGGATATAATGCAAGGTAGTAGTAATAATGACTAACCAAATAATATAAATTGGGTAAAGAGGTTGAGGGTCAAAAAAGCAATTGTAGAATAAATGGATTGAAGAATCAATAGAGATAGGTCATTAGAGGGAGTGAGTTGGTTAAAGCCTGGGATACTTAAATTTAAAATAATGGAATAATTTAAATTACTCAAAATGACAATGTCTAGGCTGGTGGGAGTGAGTGGCTGAAGTAAGATGGAGGAAAGATCATGAAAAAATGGATTTTAGGGAACAGAGATGATTGGGTTTTGGAAGGATCATTTGCGGCTATTTTGAAATCACCAGGAATAATGGCAGTGGAAGGACTGAAGAAGGTAATGTTGAGACAGAAGCTAAATCTTTAGAGCAAGGAAAGGAAAAGTCCTGGTGATTAATACATGATAGCAACAGACAGGATTAGTAGGAGATAAAATCTCATGATATGTCATTCAAATTGTGTTTTTTAATTGTTTAAGAAGGATGAGCAAAAATGGTTTGAAAGGATCAATGAAAAGGATACCTATTCCCATCTTAGACACAGCAGTGTGAGGGTTGGGGAACAAAATAAACACCCTCCATTTGGGAGGGCTGAAGGGGAAGCCTAACCTCAAGGGAAAACCAGGTTTCAACTGTGGCAAGAAGGTAAAATAGATGTTCAGAGAAAAGTTTGAGGATATGAAATTATGCTACTGATATGGCGAATGAGTTCCACCAAAGGGGAAACATAATTGGGGAGGTGCAGATACTTATGAAGATCAGAGTAGGGAATGCTTGTCATAATACCTGGGGAGCATGGCTTTCTGGGGGTGACTGACAGAAACTGGGATAAAGGGCTTAATGTTGGGGGCAGCTTAATGACTGTGATACTGAGGATAAGGAACGGTGATTTCTAGAGCTCTCCCTTTACTCTTGATGATATGGGTGTGGGTGGGTAGAAAGCATTGAATTTGACCCACTGTGCAGCTTCAATTTTAACATGCTTGGGGCAGAGGTGACTTTAATTTGAGGTATGCCCTGTCTTTATCCCTATAGAGGATCTTCAAGACTTCTGAGCAAACCAGGTTTTACTATGAAACAGAAGGTCCACCCTTCACTTAATATAGTTAAGATAACAAGTAAATAATTTCAGATTGAATCCTAAAACATAACAGGTGGAGATCATATTTCAACAGCTGCCTCCACAACACCTGCAGCAGAATGACATGGGGGTGCTTGTTAAAATTGGATCCTTCATTCCCCAACACACAGTCAGAATTTTGCAGGTGGAACTCAGGTGGAAATATTTTAAAGACACTCCTCAGGTGAGATATATACACATGAAGGCTCAAAAAGCACTGATGTAATGGAAAGCATATTGGACTCTTTGAAGATCTGAGTTTCAGTCCCAGGTGAGCTTTTGTCTAGCTTTGACAAATCACTTTCTTCTCTTTATTACTGATGTTCTCAGATTATAAAATGAGTTTTCTGGATTAGATCCTTTTGTCTCTAAAATATTGTAATTCTAAACTGAAGTATAATTTACCTCTTTACTCAAAATACTAATACAGAATTTTAGTTTTTTTTTACCCTTTCATAAACAGTCATAATCTGCATGCCTTCAAAATATGCAATTGAAATATCTTCTTGACTTAAAATATTTGAGAATGACTGCTGTCTGTAGGTGCTGTACACTCGCTAGTACATGTAACTTCGCAGCAACTTTTGAGAGTAGATACTTTTATTACCTCATTTTACAGATGAAGAAAGTGAGAGAGTCTAATGACTCACCTAGGATTATAGAGCTAATAAGCAGCAAACTCATCTAGTTTGGTCTTGCAGATCATGTTCCTAATTTCTATAGCAGCCTTCTTCTAAATCAATGGCTCTCAATGTGTGGTCCTCAGACCACCAGCATGAGTATCACTTGGAAACATGTAGAAACACTAATTCTCAGGCCCTGTCTCAACCTTTTGAGACAGAAACTCCAGAGGTTGGACACAGCCATCAGTGTTTTAACAAGCTCTTCCGTTGATTCTGATGCTTGCTCAAATTTGAGAACTCTTGCTTTAGAGAATATTGAAGGAATTGATAATATACATTATAAAATTTCTTTTTATCTCATAATAAACCATTGCTTTTTATTTATGTGGTTTTATGACTAAAGTTATTATAGATATTTTGACACATTACAGTTCATGTGCATTTATATTAGAATTTGCAGGAATACTGATAGAGTTATGAAAATTCCTCAAAATTTAATATATATTTGAAAAAGCAAAGCAAATAACTTTAATATGATTTAAAGACAAAACTGGTCAACTTATTTTAGCTTCTCTGCAACTGGGCATTGAAAAAAATATATTAGATGATATTGGGAGAATAAAATTAAAAAGGAATATAAGCATACACTTAGCAAATTTTAAAATTAATTAGTAGGTTAGTGGCAAGATGGCATCAGTTTAAGTGGATGCTCACCATCTCTCTCGCAAAAGACAACTGAGTGGGGACAAGATCCAGCCTGAGTGAGCTGTTCTGGGAGCCCACGGAGCAGAAGCCTTTGGGGCATCAATCTGGAGGGAACTGGACAGGGAGATAGTTAATTTTTAGCCCCATGCCTGGAAATCATGGATGGTGAAGCCCCACCCTTAGGGCAAAGTGCCAGAGTAAGGCCGGACTCCTACCGGCCACCTAGTGAGAGGGAGCATTCTCTGAGAGTGGGAGGGTTCTGGCAAAGGGTGGAGAGGGGTTTCCTTTCTGTGGGTTTGTTTGCCTGGACCCCCTATGAGTTAGGGGAGCCTACCAGCCAGCTTGAGGTGGCATCAGGCAGAGGCAAGAGGCAAATTTGCTGAGGAAGCCTGATTTACCTAACCACCCTGAGATAGAGAAACTTGGCCAGAAAGAGGGTGGTGTCACCCAATTGAATAGTTCTGTGCTGAAAACTATTAAAAATTCAACTCCCCTAAGGGAGCCAGGCAGTAGGAAGCAATAAATAAATTTCCAAGAGCCTATTTAGGGTCCCCTGGGAGGAGGGGGTGTTCTAGAAGAGGGTTGAGAAACATTTCTGTGTGGTGAACTCAGTCGCCAGGGTCCCATTCGAATTTCAAAAGGGAACTCAACCTGACCAGGAGAGGGGAGGGGGTATCTGCTCTCACAGCCTGTTGAATCCTGCTGCCACAGGAGAGTTAAACTTGCCCAAGGGAAAGTGCCTTAATAGCTTTGTGAAGAGGTAACTGAGCCAAGTAGAAAGGGTAGCTCAGTGGAGGAGTTTCTGCCTTTAATATACAAAGTCCCTAGTTCAATTCTTGGCTCCTCTTAGAGTAGTGGTCCACCGGGATAGCAAACATTCAGCTGAAATTTTAGGACAGGGAAATCATAAACATTACTTTTGTACTAGCTTATTTTAGGCCCCTTATTTTTCCTTTAAAAAAAAAAAGGTTACTTTAAATAATTTAACTTAGTTTACTCACTAAAACCCACTTCAAAACCTTGAGAGAGAAGGCTTCAGGGTAATTGATTGATGAACACAGGCAGCCTGAGAAGCTCCATAAGGGCCTAAGAAGGAAAGCTGTTCTTCCTTAATTTTTGTTTGGCTGCTTGCTTGCGTGTTTGTTTTTTGTTTCTTGTTTTTCTTTCCTCTTTCCTCCCACCCCACCTTTTTTTAAAAATTAGGTGCTGCTAGCTTGTTTCTTCTTTACTGTGCTTCTTCTTCCTTGATTTCCCATTTTCTGTGCATACTGATTTTGTCTATCAGTGCTATCTTTTTTCCTTCCTTCATCTTTCTATCTTCTGCTTTCTGTTGTTGTTCTTACATTCCACCTTTCTTTATTTAGTCCTCAATTTTTCTGGTTTCTATTTCTATCTAGACTATTCTGTTTTCTTTTTTTAATTAAGTTTTTTTCTTTCTGTCCTTTCTTTTTTCTTTTTCTCTTTCCTCATCATTCTGGCCTTATAAATCATTCTATATAGTTTTCTCTATTTGGTTTCCCATTTTATTATAGGTACTCCACTTTTTTATTCCTATTACTGTACAATGCTTACATGAGTTAAATATTCATTTTACTAAGTTTTATTTTTCTTTTCTTACCTCTTCCACCTTTTCTGACCCTAATCTTTTTACTTCAAGGGAATAAAGAAAACAGCAAGGAAATAGAACAAGAAGAACAAAGCGTCAAAGAGATAACTTAACACACACACAAAACCAGCAGCTAAATTAAACTCTAGAGTAGAAAGAGAAGCTAATCAACTGAATAAACCCATCAAGGTAAAAACAAGACCAGAGGGCAACAAAAATATTACAAACCATACTAAGAAACAGGAAGACACGGACCAGTTCAATGAACAAACTAAAAACCAGGAAGAGATGCAGAACATCAAACAGCTAATCAGAGCTATCCAAACAAATATCATGGACTAACTTAATGAAGTGAAGGAAGAGAATATGGATATTAAGAAGACACTGAGAGAACATATTGAAGAAATTGTAAACATACATAAAAAGTTAAAGGATATGATGGTGAGGAATGGCACATTCCAAGAAATCAAAAGCATACTGGAAGGATATAACCACAGTTTTGAACAGGCAGGAGAAAGAATTAGTGATGTGGAAAACAGTACATATGAAATCAAACAGATAGTAGAACAGATAGATAAAAAGAAAAAATACAGCAGGGACTCAGGGATTTAACTGAAAACACAAAATGCACAAACATGTGCATTATAGGCATCCCAGAAAGAGAAGAGAAGGGAAAGGGAACAGAAGGAGTTTTGAAGGAAATAATGGATGAAAATTTCCTGACCCTATTGAAGGAGATGGACTTACATATCCAAGAAGCACAGTGCACCCAAAACATTATAAATCCCAACAGGCCTACTCCAAGACATATCCTTGTCAAAATGTCCAGTGCTGAAGACAAAGAGAAAATACTCAAGACAGTAAGAGAAAAGAGAACCATCACAAAAAAGGGAAGCTCAATAAGATTAAGTGCTGATTTCTCATCTGAAACAATGGAGGCGAGAAGGCAGTGGTGTGACATAGTCAAGCTACTAAAAGAAAAATATTCCAGTCAAGAATACTCTATCTAGCAAAGCTGGCATTCAAAGTTGATGAAGAGACTTTATGTGTGGGGAGGGAGGCAAGATGGCATCGGATTAAGTAGGCACACACCATCTCTCTTGCAAAAGACATCTGGTTGGGGAAAGGATCCTGCCCAAGTGAGCTGATCTGGGAGCACACAGAATGAGAGACTTGGAGACATTGATCTGAAGGGAGATGGACAGGGAGATATATTGCTCAAGATAAAATTGGAACATAGGAAAAAGAAAAGAAATAGAACAAGAATACAGAGTCAAAGAGAAAACCACACACACACAAAAGAACCAGGTAAATAAAGCTCTAGAACAGAGAGAGAATATAATCAACTGAATAAACCCATCAAGATAAAATGATGATCAGAGGGCAAAAAAATTACAAACCATACTGAGAAACAGGAAGACATGGACCAGTCAAATGAACAAACTAAAAACCAGGAATAGATGCAGAACATTGAACAACTAATCAAAGCTGTCCAAACAAATATTATGGAACAACTTAATGAAGTGAAGGAAGAGATTATGGATATTAAGAAGACACTGGGAGAACATACTGCAGAAATTGTAAGCATACATAAAAAGATAACGTATATGACGGTGATGAAAGGCACAATCCAAGAAATCAAAAACACACTGTAATCACATAACAGCAGATTTGAACAGGCAGAAGAACAAATTAGTGATGGGGAAGATAGTACATCTGAAATCAAACAGATAGTAAAGCAGATAGATAAAAAGATAGAAAAAATCCAGCAGGGATTTAGGGATTTAACCGACAACTCAAAAAGCACAAACATACACATTATAGGCATCTCAGAGGGAGAAGAGAAGGGAAAGAAAACAGAAGGAGTGCTGAAGGAAATAATGGCTGAAAATTCCCAACCCTATTGAGGGAAATGAACATACATGCCCAGGAAGCACAGCTCACCTCAAACAGTATAAATCCCAACAGGAATACTCCAAGACTTATATTTGTCAAAATGTCCAATGCTCAAAACAAAGAGAAAAACCTCAAGGCAGCAAGAAAAAAGAGAACCATCACATAAAAGGGAAGCTAAATAAGAATAAGTGCTGATTTCTCATCTGAAACCATGGAGAAAAGAAGACAGTGGTATGACATAGTCAAGGTACTAAAAGAGAAAAACTTCCAGCCAAGAATTCTCTATCCAGCATAGCTGGCATTGAAAAATAATGTAGAGTTCAAAATATTCACAGATAAACAGAAATTAAGAGAGTATGCCAATAAGAAACCTGCATTTCAAGAAATACTAAAGAAAGTTCTACAGGTTGAAAGTAAAAAACAGTAAAGAGAGACTTGGAGGACAGTGTAAGAACAACAATAAAGACAAAAAGACAAATAAAAACAATATATGACATACATAAGCCCAAAGAAAATATGGCTGATGTAAGAAATTCCTTGAGAGTAATAACACTGAATGTTAATGGATCAAACTCACCAGTCAAGGGACACAGATCAGAAGAATGGGTAAGGAAATATCACCTATCTATATGTTGTCTACAAGAAAACCACCTTAGACCCAGGGATTCAAGGAAGCTGAAAGTGAATGGCTGGAAAACAATTTTACAAGCAAACAATAACCAAAAAAGTGTGGGAGTAGCAATCCTAATATTGAACAAAATACACTTTAAATGCAAAACTATTGTAAGAGACAAAGATAGACACTATATATTAGTAAAAATGGTAATCTTTCAAGAAGACAGAAAAATCATAAACATTTATACAACTAATCAGGGTACCTCAAAATACATGAGGCAAACACTGGCAAAACTAAGTGGAGACATAAATGCCTCTACAATTATAATGAGGGACATTAATACACCATTATCACCATTAGAAAGAACATCTAGACAGAGAATCAATAAAGAAACAAAGACTCTGAATAATACATTAGAGGAGTAGGACCTAATAGACATATACAGAATGCTACACCCAAATACAGCGGGATATACATTGTTCTCCAGTGCACATATCATACTCCAAGATAGACTATATGCTAGGTCAAAGAACAATTCTCAATGAATCAAGAAAGATAGAGATTATACAAAGTAATTCTTCTGACCACAATGGAATGAAATTGGAAATCAATAAGGGCCAGAGAACCAGATTAGGGACAAAGATATGGAAGTAAAACATCACACTGTTAGACAAACAATGGGTCAAGGAGAAAATCTCAAAAGAAATCAGTAACTACCTTGAAAGGAATGAAAATGACAATGCAACATATCAAAACCTATGGAATGCAACGAAAGCTGTCCTGAGAGAAAAGTTCATAACCATAAATACACATATTAAAAACGAAGAAAGAGCTAAAATTGAAGATCTAACTGCACACTTGGAGGAATTGGAAAAACAACAACAAACTAAACCTAAGGGAAGCATAAAGAAGGAGATAACAAAGATTAGAGCAGAACTAAATGAAATAGAGAATAAGAAAGCACTAGAAAAAATAAACAAAACCAAAAGCTGATTCTTCGAGAAGATCAATAAAATTGACAAACCCTTAGCCAGACTAGCAAAGAAAAAGAGAGAACAGATTCAAATACAAAAAATAAAGAATGAGCAAGGGGATATCACTACTGACACCACAAAAATAAAGAGTATCATAAGAGGATACTTTGAAAAATTATATTCCAACAAGGATGATAATTTAGAGGAAATGGAAAAGTTTCTAGAAACTCACATACAGCCTACATTGATGAAAAAAGTAATCGATGAGCTCAACAGTCCAATTATAAGTAAAGAGATAGACTCAGTCATCAAAAACCTCCCAACTAAGAAGAGCCCAGGACCATATGGCTTCACAGCTGAATCCTACCAAACATTCTGGAAAGCACTAACTCCAATCCTGCTTAAGCTCTTCCAAAAAATAGAAGTAGAAGGAATATTGCCTAACTCATTCTACGATGCCGATATGACCCTAATACCAAAACCAAACAAAGATACCACAACAAAGGAAAATTACAGACCAATTTTGCTAATGAACTTAGATGCTAAAACCCTCAACAAAATACTTGCTATTGCATTCAACAAAATATCAAAAGGATTATACACCATGACCAAGTGGGTTTCATCCCGGGTATGCAAGGATGGTTCAATATAAGAAAATCAATCAATATAATACACCACATAAAGAGATTGAAAGAAAAAAAATCACACAATCATCTCTATAGATGCAGACAAAGCATTTGACAAAATATAGCACTCTTTCCTGATAAAAAAACACTGCAAAAGACAGGAATAGAAGGAAACTTTCTGAATATGATAAAGGATACATATGAAAAACCCAAAGCTAACATCATCTTCAATTGTGAAATCCTAAAAGCCTTCCTTCTGAGATCAGGAACAAGAAAAGGATGCCCACTATCACCACTTCTATTTGGCATTGTCTTAGAAGTACTTGCTTGAGCACTGAGGCAAGAAAAGATATAAAAGGAATCCAGATTGGAAAAGAAGAAGTAAAAATTTCATTATTTGCAGATGACATGATCCTATACGTAGAAAACCCTGAGAAATCTACAACAAGGCTTCTAGAACTTATAAAGGAATTCAGCAATGTCTCAGGCTATAAGATCAATGCCAAAAATCAGTAGCATTTCTGGACACAAATAATGAGCAATCTCAGGAGGAAATTAAAAAATACCATTTACAATAGTAACTAAAAGAATCAAATACCAAGGAATAAATTTAACTAAAGATGTAAAGGACTTATATACAGAAAACTACACAACACTGTTAAAAGAAATCAAAGAAGACTTAAATAAATGGAAGGATATTCCCTGTTTATGGATAGAAAGACTAAACATCATCAAGATGTCTATCCTACCCAAACTAATCTACAGATTTAAAGCAATCCTAATAAAAATCAGCACTGTATTTTTTAAGGAACTGGAAAAACTAACTACAAAATATATTTGGAATGGTACGAGGCCCCGAAATGCCAAAGACATATTGAAAAAGAAAAATGAAGTTGGAGGTATCACATTACCTGACTTTAAAACATACTACAAAGATACATTGATCAAAGCTGCATGGTATCGGCACAAGGATAGACCTACTGAACAACGGAACCTAATTGAGAGTTCTGATATAGATCCTTGCATATACAGTCATCTGATATTCGATAAGGCCACCAAGCCCACTCAGTTGGGAGAGAATGGCCTCTTTAACAAGTGGTGCTTGGTGAACTGGATATCCATATCCAAAACAATGAGAGAGGAATGACATTTCACACCTTACATAAAAATCAACTCAAGATGGATCAAAGATCTAAATATAAGAGCCAAAACCATAAAGACCTTGGAAAATAATGTAGGGAAGCATCTACAGGACCTTGTAATAGGAAATAGTTTCATGAACTTCACAGCCAAAGCAAGAGTAGCAAGAGAAAAAAGAGATAACTGGGGTCTCCTCAAAATTAAAAACTTCTGGACCTCGAAGGATGTTATTAAGAAAATAAAAAGGCAGGCTACCCAATGGGAGAAATATTTACCAACCATATATCTGATAGGAGCCTAATATACTGCATATATAAAGAAATCCTACACCTTGAAAATAAAAAGACAAACAACCCATTTTAAAAATGGGCAAGTGACCTGAAAAGATACTTCTCCAAGGAAGAAATACAAATGGCTAAAAAGCACATGAAGAAATGCTCGACATAACTAGCGATTAGGGAAATGCAAATCAAAACTACAATGAGATACCATCTTACACCCATCAGAATGGCAGCTATTAAAAAAACAGCAGACTATAAGTGTTGGAGAGGATATGGAGGAATAGGAACGCTCATCTACTGCTGGTGGGATTGTGGAATGGTCCAGCCACTGTGGAGGACAGTTTGATGGTTCCTCAGAAAACTAACAATAGATCTTCCATATGATCCAGCGATTCCACTGCTGGGTATATATCCAGAAGATCTGAAAACAAAGACACAAACAGATATAAGCACACCAATGTTCGTAGCAGCATTGTTTACTATTGCCAAAAGTTGGTATCAGCCCCGGTGCCCATCAACAGATGAATGGATAAACAAAATGTGGTACATACGTACAATGGAATATTACTCAGCTGTATAAAGGAATAAAGTGCTAACAAATGGAATAACATGGATGAATCTTGAAGACGTTATGTCGAGTGAAGCAAGCCACGCATTGAAGGATGAACAGTACATGACCTCACTGATTTGAATTGAGGAAAGTTAGCAGTCTCTGAGAACCATTGTCTGAACGATAGGTTAACAAGGGAGAGAAGGAGAAGAGAAGGCTGTGAGCCATCACGCTTACAGACATAATCTAAGGTAAAGTGATAGAGTATAGTTGCATATTGAAGGATAGGACAGGTGGGTAGTGATATTACTGGGTTTGGTGGTGCAGGTTTGGCAGGTGGGTAGATTAGAGAGGGCGGGTTAGAATACCCTGGATACTGGGGTTAGAGATGGGAGTGGGACTAGGTGAACACGGAATTTGTGGGTATGATGTTGAAAGTTCAGGGGTGGGAAACCTCTTATGGCAGTATTACAAGGTAGTGTTACTAGTTTAGGGTGTAGGTTAGGGGGGCATTCAGGGAGAGCTGCATCTGAAGTACGCTTCGGGGGAGTGTGTGAGTGTTCATCATGTCATAATGTATTGTATCGGGGTGTGGAGACCCACACAGTGAGTGGGAAGGAGATAGACCTCCATCTTTGGGAGGACTGATTCACCCAGAAAGACAGGTGGCTGTGTCTTAAGAACAAGGGTGGATCCTAATGAGAAGGACAATCAGCATGTCAAGACCTCTTTTTACATGTAACTGTGAATCTTGTCATCCAATGAGTCAAGCCAGGGGGGTGTCATGTGCCCCAAGGGGATGGGGAGCAAGGAAAAGAAAAAATCAAACTGGGGTCATTTAGTGGTCAGGGGAAATGTTTTTCATTACCTTACAGTGATGGACACAGGACATGGTAAATATTGTAAAAAATTATTAAACTGTACCGTCTAAATTGTAAACTATACTGTAAACCATTGACAATGTTTAGTAGCTAAGCTTCACTATCTGTATAACAGTTATAACCATGCACATAAAAACGTATTAATATGGGGTGAGGAAAGGGGAAGGAGGTTGAGTATATGGGAGTCTCTAGTATTCTGTGTGTGACATTCCTGTGACCTAAAACTTCTTTGAAAATTAAATGAAAATTCGGGAGACACTGGGAGGTGAGAGGGGGCAGGTTCCACAATCCAGACTGGACACCCAATAATCCAGTGATAAAAGGAAAAATGTTAAAATATTTTTTTAAAAAATTTTTTTAATTATTTTGTTTTTTCCCATTTTTTGAATATCCCAATCCTTTAATATTATTTTATTTATACTCTTTTTTTAAGTTTCCATGTATTTTATCTCTTATATTTAAACTTATCTTTATTATTTCATTTTCCTATTAATTGTATTTGGCTATTACATGGGCTTCATCTTCAAGGAAGGTTTGGATCACAGAAGGGTTACAAAGGGGGCAGGACAGGATAATGGTGGGGGTTGTCTGAGATGGGGGTTTCATGGGAGGAAGTTCACCTGAATATACATGAAAGATACATAAAATTGTTCAAATGATCAAGGGGTGGGGAATGGTCACAGTGGGTAGACAATCACTCAATAAATGAGGGAATACTGAATTTCCAGCCTGGAGAGCTCTGCCACAATCTCCAAGGGACCAGCAACAGTCCCCTGAGCACTGGGGCAGTGTCTGGTAAAGGAGGAGGGTCCACTGATGGGTTCTTGTTATTGATGACTAGCCTTATGAGTCTATGCTTTTGAAATTGAAACTTAGCCTACTGTTATGTGTGCCTAGGGTTGCCACCTGAACGCCTCCTTGTTGCTCAAATGTGGCCTCTCTCTAAGCCAACTCAGCATATGAATGCATTACCTTCCCCCCAGTGTGGGACATGACTCCCAGGGATGAGCTTCCCTGGCAACGAGGGATTAATACCAAGTGCCAACTGGCAATATGACTTGAAAAAGGCCTTAAATAAACGAGGAAATGGTAAAGACAAATAAATTCATGTGGCTAAGAGACTTCATAGAGAGTCGGGAGGTCATCCCAGAGGCAACGCTTACACACACCTCAGTAGGATCTCATAGAACACCAAAGTGGATATCATCCCACACAGAGGGGCTCCTGAGGGCTCTGGAGACACCCAGGTCCTATATAAGGAGGAATAGCTCCAAAGATTGATGCCTTATTGGTGGGCTGTACTTTGGAATCTGTGCTCCTTAGAGTGACAGAGTTGGACTCAAATAAGTCCTCCCTGCAAATTGTCCATCAGTCCCTTCTATTCAAACTTATATGTGATGATGGAGTTTGTAGGTGTACTTCCAGACACTGGAGCCTCTGGCTTGCCCATGTGCCAGCTGTGCCTGGAATCTTGGTGGAGCTGCAACTCCTACTCTACAGTTCAATGGACTCACCCAAGTCACCTGGTGAGGAGAAGATGATGGACAATGGCCATCCCAGGGAATGGAGAGAGCCTGCACCTTCCGGCAGGATAATCCCGTCCACCAAATCCATGGGATATAAGCCCCCTCTCACTTGGAGGTGAGTGGACATCACCATCCCATACTCCCCAGGACTGGGGGAAGAACTATGGACTAGAGTGGACTTAATGGTATTCTGTTGTAGACATAATGTGATTCAAACAATGGAAGAAATTACAACAATGAGGGTGAGCCAGTGGCCACTGGACACTCTTGGGGCAGGGAAGGGAAATGCAGCTGTAATACAGGTGCTTTTTCAGGACTTGGGAATTGTCCTGAGTTACATTACAATGACAGATATAGGCCATTTCACATTAGCATATAACATGAACAACTGTGTGGGAGAGAGTGTGGTGTATAATGTGAACTATGTGTCACACTTAGTGGCCAAGCCCCGGGATGTGCATATCCATTGCAGGTGATATGCCACACTAATGAAAGATGTTTATGTGGGATGTTATAGGAGGTGTGGGAGGTGGGGAACATAGAAATCCCTGTAATTTTTGTGTAACATCTATGTAATCTAAGCATCTTTTATGAAAAAAAAAATCATAAATTCTTTGAAAAAAAAAAAACCCTATGGGATGCAGCCAAAGCTGTGCTGAGAGTGAAATTCATAGCCATAAATATATATATCAAAAAAGAAGAAAGAGCTAAGATAGAAGACCTAACTGCACACTTGGAGGAATTCAAAAAACAACAACCTATCCCCAAAGGAAGCAGAAAGAAGGAAATACCAAAGGTTAAAGCAGAACTAAATGAAATAGAAAATAAAAAAGCACTAGAAAAAATCAACACAATCAAAAGATGGTTCTTTGAGAAGATCAATAAAATTGACAAACCCTTAGCAGGACTAACAAAGAAAAAGATAGCAGGTGCAAATACACAAAATAAGGAATGAGGAAGGATATATCACTATTGAACCCACAGAAATTGAGTATCATAAGAGGACACTTTAAATAATTATATGCCCATAATAATGGTAATTTAGAGGAAATGGACAAATTCCTAGAAATTCACAAGCAGCCTACATTGGAGAAAGAAGAAATTGATTAACTCAACAGTAAATTACAAGTAAAGAGAGAGACTCAGTCATAAAAAACCTCCCAATTAAGAAGAACCCAAGGCCAGACGGCTTCAGAGGTGAATTCCACCAAACATTCTGGAAAGACCTAACAGCAATCCTGCGTATGCTCTTTCAAAAAATAGAATTGGAAGGAAAATTGCCTAAGTCATTCTATGGGGCCAACACTACCCTAATACTAAAGCCAAACAAAGATACCACAAGAAAGGAAAATTACAGACCAATCTCTCTAATGAACCTAGATGCTAAATCCTCAACAAAATATTTATTAATCACATTCAACAATATATCAAAAGAATTATACACCATGACCAAGTGGGTTTCATCCCATGTATGCAAGGATAGTTCAACATAAGAAAATCAATCAAGGAAATACACCACTTAAACATATTGAAAGAAAAATATCACATGAGCATATCTATAGATGCAGAAAAAGCATTCAACAAAATGCAGCACACTTTCCTGATAAAAGCATACAAAATATAGGAATAGAATGTAACTTTCTGAACATAATAAAGGGTATAAATGAAAAAACCAAAGGTAACATCATCTTCAATATTGAAATCCTAAAAGCCTTCCTTCTGAGATCAGGAACAAGACAAAGATGCCCATTATCACCACTCCTATTTAACATTGTCTTAGAAGTACTTGCTCAAGCACTGAGGCAAGAAAAAGATACAAAAGGCATCCAAATTGGAAGAGAAATAAAAATTTCATTATTTTCAGACAACTTGATCCTATACATAGAAAGCCCTGAGAAATCTACAACAAAGCTTCTAGAACTTATATAGGAGTTCAGTAAAGTCACAGGCTATAAGATTAATGCTAAAAAATCAGTAGCATTTCTGTACACCAGTAACAAGCAATCTGAGGAGGAAATTTTTAAAAATGCCATTTACAATAGTAACTAAAAGAATCAAATACCAAGGAATAAATTTAACTAAAGATGTAAAAACTTATATACAAAAAACTACAAAACAATAACGAGCAATCTGTGGAGGAAAGCATGGGAAAAAATACCATTTACAATAATAAATAAAAGAATCAAGTAACTAGTAATAAATTTAACTAAAGATGTAAAGGACTTATATACAGAAAATTGCACAACACTGTTAAGGGGACTCAAAGAAGACTTAAATAAATGGAAGAATGTTCCGTGTTCTTGGATAGGAAGGCTAAACATCACTAAGATGTCTATCCTACCCAAACTAATCTATAGGTTTAATGCAGTCCCTATAAAAATCAACACAACATTTTTTAATGAATTGGAAAAACTAACTATAGAATTTATTTGGAATGCTAAGAGGCACTGAATTGCCAAGGGCATATTGAAAAAGAAAAATGGAATTTGAGGTATCACACTACCTGACTTTAAAATATACTGCAAACCTACAGTGGTCAAAACTGCATGTTATTGGCACAAGGATAGATATACTGATCGATGTAACCTAATTGAGAGTTCTGATCTTTACCGTCACATATACAGTCATCTGCTCCTTGACAAGACCACCAAGCCCACTCAATTGGGAGGTCCAAGTTACTGGGGGAGGGTTGGGAGAGGGACCAGGTGAACACTGGGGATTTGCAGGTATGTGGTTAAAAGTTCAAAATTGGGAATGCTTTTATGGCATTAGGACAAGGAAGGCCTACTGGTTTAGGGTGTTGGGGGCGGGCATTCGGGAGAGGGTGCACCTGGAGCAGGCTTCTAGAGAGTTTGTGAGTGATAATTCTGTCATAATGTGTTGTATCAGTGGGGGGAGACCCACATAATGAGTGGAAGGAGTTGGACTCCCATCCTCGGGAGGACTGACTTGTTCACAAATGGACAGGTGGGAATCTGTCGAGAGCATGGGCAGTTCCTAATAAGGGAGGACAAACCACTGTGTCAAGACCTCAGTCTAGTTGCATGTAACTATGAGCCTTGTCATCCAAGGAGTGAAGCCAGGGGGTCTCCATGGGCCCTGAGGGGAGGGGGATGGGAGAATAGAATAGATCAAATGGGGGATATTTAGTGGGCAGTGGAAGTGTTCTACATGATGTTACAATGATGGACACAGGACATGGTAAATATCATCAAAATTTATAAAAGTGTATGGTCTTAAATATAAACCACGTTGTAAACCATGGACCATGTTTAGTAGCTATATTTCACTATTTGTATATCTGTTATAATAAAGGTATCCTCTACATATAAAAAGGTATTAGTATTGGGGGGGGAAACAAGGGAGAGGATATTGTGTATATGAGAATCTCTTGTATTCTGTGTGTGACTTTGCTGTGACCTAAAACTTCTTTGAAAACAAAATGAAAAATACTGAGACATTGGGGAATGAGTGGGGGAAGGTGCCACAGTACAGACAGGACACCAGATATTGCAGTGATGAAAGGCAAAATGTCAAAAAAAAATTTTAAAAAATATTTTTCCTTTTTTGAAATCCCAATAATTTAATTTTATTTTACATTTAGCTTTTTTTAAATTTTTTGTGTATTTTATCTCTTATATTTAAACTTAACATTACTGTTTCATATTCCTATTAACTGTATTTAGCTATCATAATGGATTAATTTTTGAAGAAGCTTTGGATCACAGAAAGGTTACGACTCAGGTGAGGGCAGATCATTGGTGTGGACTGTCAGTGATAGGGGTTCCATGGGAGGAAGTTCCCCTAAGCATACATATAAGGTATGTAAAAATTTTCATATGTTCACAGGACATTGTCGCAGTGGGTGGAGACTCACACAATTACTGAGAGAATACTAAATTCCAACCCTGGAGGGCTCTGCCACATTCTCTAAAAGAGCAGCAACAGTCCCCCAAGTGCAGGGGCAGACACTGGTGAAGGAGGATGATCCATGGATGGGCCCTTGATATGGATGACTAGGCTTATGAGACTTTGTTCTTGAAATTTAAACTTAGCCTATTGTTATGGGGTGCCTAAGGGTTGCCTCCTGAGAGCCTCCTTGTTGCTCAATTGTGGCCTCTCTCTAAGCCAATTTCAACATATGAATACATTATCTTCCCCAGCATGGGACATGACTCCTCGGGATGAGCCTCCCTAGCAACATGGGACTCCTACCAAGCACCAACTAGCAATGCAACTGGAAAAAGACCTTGTATAAAAGGGGAATCAGGTAAAGACAGATAAATTTATATGGCTAAAAGACTTCAAAGTGAGTCGGGAGGTCATCCCAGAGCTAATGCTTACGCATATCACAACAGGATCTCATAGACTTCCAAAGTGGATACCACCCCAAATAGTGGGACTCCTGATGGCTCTGGAGACACTCAAGTCCTATGGTGAGGGTGGATAACTCCAGAGCTTGGTGTCTTGCCAGCAGCCCCTACTTTGGAGTTTGTGCTCCTGAGAGTGACATTGTTGGATTCAATTATGTCTTCCCTGCACATGGCTCATCTGTCCCTTCTATTTAAACCTATACTTGGTGCTGGAGTTTGTAGGTACACATCCAGAGACTCCAGTCTTTGGGCTGTCCATGTGCCAGCTGGGTCTGGAACCTCAGTACAGTTGCAAAACCTGCTCTACAGCACATTGGACTCACCCAGGACATCTGGTTGGGAGATGATGATGGACAACAGCCATCCCAGGGAATGGAGAGAGTCTGTAGCTGCAGGCAGGATAATCTTATCCATCTTCCCCATGGGATATAAGCCCCCTCTCATATGGAGGTGGAGTGGACATCACCATGCCAGAATCCTTGGAATTGGAGGAAGAGCTACGGACTAGAGTGGACTTACTGGTATTCTACTATAGACATACTGTGATTCTAGCAATGGAAAAAATTACAACATTGCTGTGGAACCAGGGCCATTGGAGGCTCTGGGGACAGGAAATGGGAATAACAGTTGTAAATGGGGGCTTTTTTGGGACATGGGAATCACCCTGAGTGACATTACAATGACAGATATAAGCCATTTTATATCATCACATAATATGCAGAACTGTGTGGGAAACAGTTTAGACTACAATGTGAACTATGGTCCATGCTTAATGGCAAAGCCTCAGGATGTGTTTATCAATTACAATGAATGTGCCACACTTATGAAGGATGTTCATGTGGGAGGTATGGGGAATGGTGCATATGGGGATCCCTGTATCATTTGTGTAACATTTACGTAATCTAAGTATCTTTTAAAAATTAAAAAATAGTTTGGGTTGGGGAGAAAATACACCAAGTTAAATTAGGGACTATAGTTAGCAGTAATATATTGACAATGCTCTTGCATAGTTTGTAACAAATGTTTCACAACAATGCAAATTTTAGTGGATGGACGATATATGAGACCCCTGTATGATGTTATGTATATTTATTTTGTTAAGTTCACAATATTTTGTATACATTTGTTTATACATATTCATGTATGAATGATATACTTCAATAAACAATATATTTTAAAAATTAATTAGTAAATTAATTTCAGAGACTCAGGGCCTCTGAAAAAGCAAACTTATATTTGAAATATAAGAATTATAACAACAACAAAAAACCCATAAACTCCATAAAGCCACACACTCTTTAATTCTCATAATTCTCCTTGGGGTCCCATTCTCCTTGTCTTTATCAAATCTGGGAAAATATATGTCTCTGGAGAAATTGGAGATCTTGGCCTATTCATATAATATTGAAAGAATAATATTCATATAAATTTACTTATGCATTTTGAGAATGAAATGCTTTGAGCCTAGTGGACTTTGCAAGGCAGCTTTTGTTATAACTTTCCTGGGTTACAATATTTAAATACTTTTTTCATCCACCTATTATATATAGCATGGGCTCATAGGACAATATCATAAGAAGCATTTCATTAGCAGATTGTTTCCCTCAAATTGAGGCATGTTGTCCTCAACTTGAAGCATGGCTCATGGGTATTGTTTTTCACCTGTCTGGAAGTTGATTTTATGAATTCCAAACTGAGAAATATTATGTTTGTGGACTAAATACATTCCCTTGGGTGGGAGGCCCTTTCAATTGGCCTATGTCAGTGAGGCATAACTCTGGATGATCCTGTCAAGTAAAAGGAGAGTCTCAAAGAGTTGAGGTCCAGGGAGAGATGAAACATAGGCCTGATAGTTTGCAGCTGAACTCAGGAAGAAAGCAGAACAACCAAGCCTGACACAGGAAGCCTGGTAAGAAACAAGCCCTGTGCCTGGTTGTCTCCAGTTGAGCTCCAGGAGATGGTACAGCCCTGGAGGGAAAGGCAGAGACCTAGGCAGAGATCTTGCCTCAACATATGGCAGCTGTGCTCTCTCTGCACAGTGGCTACCACTGCTCTTCTGTTAATCTCACAGCAGGCCACCATGAGGTCCAGTGCCTGGCTAGCTTGTTGGGGATAGAAAGGGACATAAAATATCCTTTACGTCATGACCAGTAGTGGGCACTTGCAATCACTGATAATGGTTTTGAGTAGGTACTTCAGATCACTGGGGTACCCACTCTGAGGGCAACCATTGTTTCAACCCACCCTGGACAAAAGCATGGTGGAGGAGATGTAAAGTCACATTGCATCCTCAGGGCTGTGTGGCCCAGTTAGGTAAAGGGCTGGTTTTGTTGGGCAGGCAAAGAAAGCCCTGCTTTGTGGAGCCATGAGAGAAGCTTTTCTTCCTGATCTCTTCCTCAGGGCAAGTTGGAGCCAGTTTGCACACCCTTCATGGGTCTCTAGCCCTGTTTCTGGAAAGACTGACTTGGGAAAGTAATCTGTGGCATGTCCCACCCTCCAGAATTTGCCCTCTATGCAAAAGTATTTTCAAAGATCAAAAAGGGACTAAAAATTATAGCAGCATAGATTCTGGGGTAAAGGCTTCTCAGTTTCAAACACCTAGGAGATAGAGGTCTGTCTCCTGGGAAACAGAAGAGTAAATAAACTCCTGTAAACAGAGGACTCCAAAACAACTAATAAGCAAATGTCCAGGACAAAACATAGGCACAGAAAGACAGGGAAAACCTTTTAATTATATTTGCCTGGGGCCGACCTTCCTGACAGGAGGACAGAACCTCAAGATAAACTCTGTCTTATCACCAACTGGTTACAATTTTTTTTTTAAATCACACATCTCCATGAAAATTGCCAGGGTAAACATTTAAAAATATGAAAATGTACAGTGTGCATCAAATGAGTACAAGCCAAACAGGAATGACAGCCCATCCAATGGAAAAAGATAAAATTCCAGAAAACACCGATGAAGAAGACAAGAAGGTGGACATACCAAACAAAGCTTCTAAAAATGATTTTAAAAATCTTCAAGGAGATGAAGGAAAAATGCAGAAAAAAGAACTAAAGTATATATCAGAAAAATAATTAGTAAGCAATATGAGAATCTTAGCAAAGAAACTAAGCAAAACTACTGGAGTTGAAGACCACAATAACTGAAAGGAAAACGTTCCCAGGAGACATTCAACAGCAGATTAGAGCTGGCAGAAGAAAGAATCAGCAAACTCAGGGACAAGAAACTTGAAATGAGTCAGCCTGAGGAGCAGAAAGAAAAAAGAACTATAAAAAGTGAAAAAAAAAACACAAAAAAACAAAGCCCTAAGACACATGTTGAAAACCGTCATGCTGAAAACCGTCATGCATACTAATATATGTAATTTGGAAGTCCCAGAAAGAGAAGAAAAGGACAGAAGGAATGGTCAAAGAAATAATGTCAGAGAACTTCTGAAACTCAGTAAAAGATATGAATATGCACATCCAAGAAACCAGGAGAACATCAAACAGGATAAACATGAAGAAAAACACACCATATCATATATTGATCAAACTATCAAATGCAATGGACAAAGAGTGTTTTGAAAGCTGTAAGAGAAAAGCAATGTGTTATGTACAAGAGAGTCTCAATTAGACTGAGTGCTGATTTCTCATCAAAAACCATGGAAACAAGAAGGCTGTGGGTTGAAACACTTCATGTTTTCAAAGAAAACAGCTGCCAGCCAAGAATTTTATATCCAGGAAAACTTTCTTTTAAAAATGAAGGAATAAAAAAAAATAAATAAATAAATAAATAAGGAAACAACAAAAAGAAAAATAATGGAGTGATTAACACATCTGAAATAAACAAAAGCTAGGTGAGTTCATCACCACTAGTCTGTGCCTACAAGCAATGGTAAAGGGAGTTATTGAGAATAGAAGGAAAGGACACTAGACTGTCATTCAAAGCAGCATAAAGAAACAAAGACCTGTGGTGAAGAAGTAACAATTTGTATAATTATAAATGTCTGTATTGTTGTATTGTATTTTTTGGTATGTAAATCCAGTTCTTACTTCCTACAGGTGCTAAAATGCAAGCGCATAAAAAATGATCATAAATCTATGGTTTTAGGCATGCAACTGCAAAGAAATAAGTGGTAACAAGTTCACTTGGGGGGAGAAAGGTTATAGGAAAAGTATATGTGTACGGTACTGAAGTTAATTTAATATCAAACCATATATGACTGTTATATATTTAGGATGTTAAAGTTTAACCCATGCTAACCACAAGGAAAATAGATGAAAAATATATCCAGATAGTAAAGAGAAGGATTTCAATATATACAACACACAAAAAATCAAATAAATATAAAATTAGGAATTAGTTGAAGAATTGAAGGGTAAAAATGTATAAGACATAGATAGGGAAATAGAAAAATGGCAAGTAAAGTCCTGCATTATCAGTAGTGACTTTAAAATTAAATTGATTAAACACTCTAATCAAAAAGCAGACATTGGTAAAATGGATAAAAAAGTATTACCCAATCATAAGCTGCCTGCAAGCAACCCACATTAAATACAAGTAGTTTGTAGTGACAGATACAAGTAGGTTGAAAGTGAAAGGATGTAAAAAAAACATACCACACAAATTGTAAACAAAAGGGAGCCGGGTTGCTATACTAATATCAGATAAAACAGACTTTAAATCAAAAACAGTAATGAGGGGCAATGAAAGTCATTTTATTCAGATAAAGGGGACAATTCAGTAGGAAGATAAAACAATTATAAATATGTATGCTCCTAACAGCATTGTCCCCAAATATATGAAGTAAACATTGACAGATATGAAGGGAGAAATTGACAATTCCTCTCTCAATAGTTGGAGACTTTAATACACAATTCATAACATGGATAAAATATTTAGTCATAAGATCAATAAGGAAATATGTGACTTGAATGATACTCTAAACTAGACATAACAGACATATATTGACCACTGCACCCCACAAAAACAGAATGCATATTCTACTTGGGTGTGCATGCATCATTTTACAGGATAGACTGTATGTTAGGTCACAAAACAAGCCTCAATATATTATATTGAAATCATACATTATATTTTCTCAAAACACACTTAATGAAGCTAGAAAAAAAACCAGAGGGAGAAATGGAAAAGTTACAAATAAATAGAAATTAAACAACATACTTTTAAACAACCAATTGATTAAGGAGGAAATCACAAGCAAGAATAAGAAATATCTTACAGCAAATGAAAGTGAAAACACCAAAACTTATTGAAAACAGGGAAGGCAGTGCTGACAGTGAAATATATATAGCTCTAAATGCTTACACTAAAAAAGAAGAAAGACTTCAAATCAGAGTCCTCACCTCAAAACTGGAAGTACTAGAATAAGAAGATGAAAGTAAACCCAAGTAAAGCAGAAGAAAACAAATAAAAAATATTAGAACGAAGATAAATGAACTAGAAAAAAATAATCCATAGGAGAATTAACAAAACCAAAAGTAGATTCTTTGAAAAGATTAATAAAATTGACAATCCTTTGACTGGAAAGAGAAAGATAAAAAAATATACAAATAACAAAAGTTAGAAATGAAAAGGGAAACATTGTACTGACCCCACAGAAATAAAAAGGACTAAAAGAGGATACCATGAACAACTGAATGCTAATAAATTAGATAACCTGGATGAAATGGATCAATTTTTAGAAACACCAAACTACCATCATTGAGTCAAGAAATGGAAGATCTCAACAAACCAATGATTAAAGAGATTGAATTAGAAATCAAAAACCTCCTATCCCAACAAAGAAAAGCCCAGGACCAGGTGGCTTCACAGGGGAATTCTACCAAACATTCCTAGAAGACTTAACTCCAATTCTACTCAAATTTTTCCAAAAAATTGAAGAGAACAGAAAACTCCCTAATTCATTCAATGAGGCCAACATCACCCTCATACCACATACAATATACCATTGTATATTTTGTCATACCTACAAAATTTTGTGACATAGAGTGTAAATTATGGTGTAAATTGCAATCTATGGTTAGTAGCAATGCTTCAATATGTGTTCATCTATTGTAACAAATGTACCATACTAATGAGGGATGTTGTTGATATGGGAAATTGTGGGAGGGGGAGGGAGTGGGGCATATGGAAATACCCTATATTTTTTATGTAACAATTATGTAATCTACAGCTTCCTTAAAAAATAATAATAAAAAAATAAAGGACTTGTACACAGAAAACGACAAAAGATTGGTAGAAATTACCAAGAAGAGCTAAATACATGAAAGGACATTCTTTTTCCATGGTTTGGGACACTAAACCTCATTAAGATTTCAATACTACCTGAGGCAATTGATATATTCAATGCAATCCCAATCAAATTTCCAACAACCTTATATATATATATATAATGTATGAGGTAGGGTTTTAAAAATTTGTAGAAGTAACTTAATGTTTACAACAATAAATGTTGAGTGATTTTTAAAACAGCAGAAAAAATATTAAAAATAACAACTTTCTAGACTACACTTAATTATTTTGCTAATGTCACCCTACATTCAAAGATTCATCTATAGGAGATGCTATTTTGAAACTGTTTATTATTATTTTTTTGACATGCTATATTGTTCACAATAGTCATTGTAATTCAAACTATTTTAAATTTTCTTCATTTCAATAAGAGATTTCTTAAGTATTCTGTATTGTTATCATTTGCAATGAATTTCCTGAATCTAAGAATATTTTTAAAATATTTGTTTCTTTGTATTGTTTTTATGATTTAATTTTTTTTCCTTTTAATGCATGGATCCCTGTTTTAAAAGAGAAAAGAGCTAGAAATCCAGCACCACATTGTTTTCTTAAAAGATTACCTAGTGTTCAATTTTACCAATTACACAAAATGATTTATTGATCACTTAACCCCAATTAGTATTCAGGTCCATTTCCAGTGAGTTTGGAAATGGTCAGTGTTTCATTACATATTCTAAAGCTTCTGTCAATATCCATTATTCTTATGAATTTTCTTCATTTTTTGATAAGATTTTTCTTGAAGGTAAGTAAAATACCAATTGCTTCATTTTCCACTGAGTTGCAGACAAATGTATTACTGTTTTATTGGTTTAGCAAAATTTTTCTAGATTAATTTAGGGAAATTGTCATTATTTTAATGTTGTTCCAAGTCCAAAATGAATAGGTCTATGTTTAAATAAGAACCAATTTATATATTCATTAGAGTTTCTTCTTCTATACACTGGATATTAATTTCAGACTTCTCTTTAGGCATTTTGAATTCATAATTATGTTTCTATATAATTTAATAGGTTAATTTTTGTTTCCTTAATTTCCACTTTTTTCTTTTAATTTTATTCTGTGTATAATGCCCAAGGAAACAGCTATATCAAGAAGATATAAAAACAATTTCATTATATATTTACCTTTACTTTGAAAACCTTAAAACCTGGGGAAGACAATATAGTTGAAGAGTGAATAAAATATCTTTGGAGAGTGATGAGGAGTGTAGTGTGTCCCCTGTGTACCTGTCATCCAGACAAACACCAAGACAAAGGAACACCGAAGCTTCCCAGAATTTGAAAGGTAAGAGAGCACGGAGCATGTTTGGGCAGGGTGTTACAATAAGTAACTGGAGAAGTAGTGACTGTAGGATAGGTGTAGCTAGAAATTCCAAGATTTACTCTTAAGCAGTTTTCCCTACCTGACATGGCTGTGGACCAGCAGCAAATTGAGGAACCTAATGATCATGGTGCCCAAGCATTGTCTTTTGCTGGGTATAAGCACAAGTGCAGAAATCCACACCCTGATAAAGTCTTGGTGTATGAGCCTCACACCCTGTATTATGGCAACATGCAGCCAGAAGCCCTAATGACACTAGCATTCTCCGGTTTTAAGTGAAATAATTTCTTCAAAAGCCACATATTAATACTGTAACCATTTTCCTATATTCATGGCATGTTTCTTCATTTAGCTTCATTCTATGGTCACTTTTGGACTCTATACAATTTAAGCAGGGTAAACAGCCCTCATTTTGCTGTTTCAGTTAAGAGGTATTAAGTTTATATTTCATTTGCTGATCTCAATTTTTATTGAATGTTGTGGGCTACTCAAAATTTAGAAATGAAGGTGTCTCCTAATTTCCCCTTTCTGTGATACATATTTGTCTTACTAGTCAGAAACAATAGTGGGGATGGATCCCAAAGTGGACACAGCATGAGAAAGGACATGGATATATGAGAACATGGGTTACATTTTGAAATTGTACAATATAGTGTAATAACAGAAAATTGTGCCTAAGCCTCAGTATACTAAATTTAAAAATGAATAATCTGGATATTTACAACATCCCTGTTCATTCTGCTATTTTTTACACTTGGTCTAAAATTATAGAATTTGCATCTAGCTCAGAATGTAATTGTGAATACCTTATACTGTGACTTGAAAACAATACAAGAAATTTAGATTCTTGACCATGTGTTCTGTATTGAAGATTTTCTTGGCATGTTAAGCAATTAGAGCCAATTGAAAGATTTTATATCTCATCTTAGGCTTTTCTATATCTTTTAAATATTTGAAGTTGTAAATGTAACTAATAGTAAAAGGATGAGTTTTTAAGAAGTTCTTTTCACACCCTTCTATATATACAGACAGTTGCATTATCTAATATCAGAGAAACAGCTCTGGATGCCAGAAGGATAGTCCTAGGTTTTACTCAAAATTACCTCATGGACCTGATGAATACTTTTTGACTAAAGTCTTTGAACTATCTTTCCACATCACTAAAATTCATAGTTTTTTAAAATTCAATTTAATTTGACTAATGAGTTTTGTGGGTCAATGATGCTCTGGTACTGGGACAACCCTGAAGATAACATGTTGCCAAGACACAATCTTCAGCATCAAGGAGCTCACAGCTTGGTGGGTTAGATGCTTAGGGAAATGGAGATTTACCACAAGGAGAGGAAATCAGAGCTGTCGAGTTTGTTAAGTACGAGCAGTCATGGGAGCCCATCTTGGTGAGTAGGGCACACTCCAGGAGAAAGTTACATTTCAACTGAAACGTACTACTTAAGTAGATGATAGTTATGTAAAAGATGAGGACAAAGAAGACTTCAGGTCAGGGGTCCAACATATGCAGAGAAATGACGGAGAGTGATTCAGTCCAAGGATTCCAATTGTTTAGTATGACTAGAGGAGTATATTCTTATAGAAGAATAAGGAATAAAATGGCAGGAATGTTGCTAGTTGTGGAGAATACCTTAAGCTATTTTTGTGTACCTTTTCCTTATTCAGAGGGCTAACAGATCCAATGTAAGATTTTAAACAGGCCTGGGGTAAATCTGAAGACAAAAGGTAAGTTAGGAGAAGATTGTGGGATCCTGGCAGTGTAGGGAGCTCCAGGACTCAGTCCTTTCACCAAAACAGCTATAGAACTGGCAGGATCTATCTGAATCAACTATTTTCTGATGTCTAGTTGAACACTGAGCAAAATTCAGTTACACGAGGGAGTAAGATGCCGGTAAATTATGATAAATACTGCTGAGTTGCACCCTCCCTGTAGTGGCTACCATTCCCCATCCCCCAGCCTTGTCCTGGGCAGCATCGGGATGTTTGCTCAGGCCCCTGGTGCATACTTGTATGCATGTATGTTAGTACCCATATATCAGTGGATGTCTTAGGGACTTAGACAGGGAATTTGCCTCAGGCTCACCATCCCAGAATTTTTTGGGGGGCAGAGCTGGAAGAGTGTGAGAAACAATTAAATTGAAGCAGCCTGGGATAAAGACCTACCTGAATTAAGTCACACAAGGGAACACAAGGAGGAGATGAGTATTTCAAGGGGCATAGAGGGGGCTTTCATTCAACTTCCTGTAACCGTAAACAAAGGAAATCTGAAGCCACTAGCCAACAAAAGCCCAGGAAAATAAACAGGCTCTGTAGCTCCACACAGGGTCATATAAGACAGAGAGGATCCGGCATTTCTATTTGCCATGGTTTATCTTCTTTAATGGAGAACTAAGCTCTGAAGGAGACCACCAGCCTATGCAGAGACAATTTTCTAAGACAAAGAAATGGGTTTTTCATTGGATTTTTTTCTTTACATTAGCTTCTGGCATTTAAGAAAAATTCTGTCATAATCCTAGCTGTATACAAACTTAAGGAACAGATAGTAGGGAAACTGAATTCCAGAATTTTATAAATAATAAAATGTACAGTTTTGCAGCAAAAGATTATTAGATAAACAAAGAAACAGGAACTGTTGGCCCATCCAAAGAAATAAAAATAAAAAATACAGAAACTATCAATGAAGTTGGAGGACACGTACTCCCTGTTCTTAAACTTATTACAATGCTATAGTAATCAAAAAAGCATGGACAATCAAAAGCACAAATAATCAAAAGCAAAAGGGCAGAAAGATTGACCAATGAAATAAAAGTCAGAGTTCAGAAATCATTCCTCACATAAAACTGCTTCTGGAATATAGTAGAAAGACTGTTGGGAATGAATAGTCTCTTCACCAAATGGTATTGGGAAAGGTGGATATCCATACACAAAAGAATGTAAGCAGAATCCTACCTCACACCATATAGAAAAAAAGAACTCAAAATGGATCAAGATCTAAATATAAGAGCCAGTAAAATGAAACTCCTGGAAGAAAATATAGGGAAACACCTTCAGGACCTTTTGTTAAGCCATGATTACCTGGAACTCACACCGAAAACTCAAGCAACTAAATTAAAAATAGGTAAATCAGACCTCATCAAAAGGAAAAAATTGAAAAATGAAAGAAATATAAGTTATCCTAGTGCTCAGAAAATATTTTCAAGAAATGATATATCTGCATGAAGTAATATAATATAAAACTATATATAGGATTACCAAAATGGTTCATAATACTAAGCAGCTTGAAGGTTTTCTGTTTATGTATATTGTTTCATCTATTTCATTTATCTTCAGTTTAAAAATTATTTTGTTTTTATTATACAACAGGGTTTGGTAAAATGTGGCCCTTTGGCCCACTGCAGATATTTTTAAGTTTGTATTTGTTTCCATGGCCTGCAACAGAACTACAGCCAACCACAGCTGAGAGCCTTGGACATGAAGTCAGGGAATCCCCCCACCTCTGCTCTCTACTCAGTAGCCAGCACCTGATCCAGCCACTGGCTCTACCTCACTCCTGGCCAGTACCATGGTCCTCAGGAAAAATACAACAAAATTCTTACAATAATCTTATTAATTCTAATCCAATATTATACTAACAGATAATACGTGATGGTGAGTGGATTTATCCCTCAAAATCAAGGTTGTTTTAAATTAAGAAAACAAATCAAGATAAAATATCACATTAATAAACTAAATAATAAGCCAGAAATGAAAATATATGATCATGTGAGAAGACATAGAAAAGGTATGTCCCAAATACAAAATCCATTTCTCATAGAACCACTTAAAATCTATAAAATAGAAGGAAATATCTTCAATCTGACTAAGGACATCAATGACAAATCTACAGGTAATAAACAATGAAAGACTGAATGGCAGCCCCTAAGAAGAGGGTCAGTACAAGGATATTGACTCTTGGTTAGTCTTAAGAGAAGAAAATGGTCCAGGTATGCCTTCTGTTACTGCTGTTATTGC
>JAQZBX010007151.1:0-51267 GCA_029593785.1 Cabassous unicinctus
GTCACCATTGTAATTCAACATTGTACTAGAAGTCCTAGCTAGGGCAATTAGACAAGACAAAAAAATTAAAGGTGTCCAAATAGGAAAAGAGGAAGTAAAACTCTCACTGTTTGCAGATGACATGATCCTGTATTTAGAAAATCCTGAAGTATCCACAACAAAGCTACTTGAACTAACAAATGAGTTCAGCAAAGTGGCAGAATACAAGATCAACATGCAAAAATGAGTAATGTTTTTGTACACTAGTACTGAACAACCTGAGGAGGAAATCAGCGGGAAGATTCCATTTTCAATAGCAACAAAAAGACTCAAATACCTAGGAACTAATTTAACCAAAGAAGTACAGGACCTATATGCAGAAAACTACAAAACAAAGCTAAAAGAAATTTTAAAAGACCTAAACAAATGGAAAGACATTGCATGCTCATGGATTGGAAGAATAAATATCATGAAGATGTCAATCTTGCCCAAACTGATTTATAGATCGAATGCAATACCAATCAAAATCCCAACAGCTTACTTTGCAGAATTAGAGAAGGCAATTACCAAATTCATTTGGAAGGGTAAGTGCACCCGAATAGCCAAAAGCATTCTAAAAAAGAAGAGCAATATGGGAGGAATTTCACTGCCTGACCTTGAAACATATTACAAAGCTACAGTGGTCAAAACAGCATGGTACTGGCATAAAGATAGACACATCGATCAGTAGAATAGAATTGAGGACTCAGAAATATACCCTCACCTATACAGTCAACTGGTTTTTGACAAACCTACCAAGCACACGATAATGGGAAAAAACAGTCTCTTCAACAAATGGTGTTGGGAGAACAGGATATCTATAACCAAAAGAATGAAAGAGGATCCCTATCTCACCCCCTATACAAGAATCAACTCAAAATGGATCAAAGATCTAAATATAAAAGCCAGGACCATAAAACTACTAGAAGAAAATGTAGGGAAACATCTTCAAGACCTTGTAGTAGGTGGTGGTTTCTTGGATCTTACACCCAAAGCACGTGCAACAAAAGAAAAAATAGATAAATGGGACCTCCTCAAAATTAAACGTTTTTGCACCTTACAGGACTTTGTCAGAAGGGTGAAAAGGCAGCCAACTCAATGGGAAAAAATATTTGGAAATCACATATCTGATAAGGGTTTAATATCCAGGATATATAAAGAGATGTTACAACTCAACAATAAAAAGAAAAACGACCCAATTAAAAAATGGGCGAAAGACTTGAATAGACATTTCTCCAAAGAAGAAACACAAATGGCAAAAAAACACATGAATAAATGCTCAACATCACTCATGATTAGGGAAATGCAAATCAAAACTACAATGAGATATCATTTCACACCTATCAGAATGGCCACTATTAAAAAGACAGAGAACTACAAGTGTTGGAGAAGATGTGGAGAGATAGGAACACTTCTTCACTGTTGCTGGGAATGCAGAATGGTACAACCACTATGGAGGACTTTTTAGCAGTTCCTAAAGAAGTTGAATATAGACTTGCCACGTGACCCTGCAATACCACTACTAGATATATACCCAGAAGAACTGAGAGCAGTGACACGAACAGACATTTGCACACTGATGTTCATAGCAACATTATTCACCATTGCCAAAAGTTGGAAACAACCCAGGTGTCCATGAACAGATGAAAGGATAAACAAACTGTGGTCTATTCACATGATGTAATATTATGCAGCTGTAAGAAGATATGAAGTCGTAAACATATGACAACATCGATGAACTTGGAGAACATTATGTTGAGTGAAGCAAGCCAGACACAAAAGGACAAATACTGTATGAATGCGTTACTATGAACCAAATATATTGTGTAACATATTGTTTGATTTGAAAAAAAAATTATATGTATCCATTATATTTAATTCAGAAATGTATATATTTATTCATCTGTGTTTGATTTTAATTTTTAATTGTTTATATTTTCAATTATTAAATGTACAAAATGCAGTTAAAAAAAAAAGAGATGAGGGTCCCATAATTGAAAGGAGTAAGGAAAATGAAGCATTAAGTAGGAAGATAATTTAAACAAATGAGAGGATCTAGGGAGAAAATTCTGCACAAACACAAACAAAGCAGATCAAGATTCCCAGAGAAGGAAGAAAGGAAAGGACGTTTTCTCCTGGAGGTGAAACAATTGCACAAAAAGTGCAATCTTTAAAATTTTACCACATATCCAGAGCAAGAATCAGATGAAGAAGAGCTGAGAAAATTGGATCAGTTAAATATGGCGTATTCTAAAGGTAAAGAATAAATTGGACCAAGTGTCAAAGAAGAACATTAACAAAAAGCCAGTCAAAAATAAAAGTTTAGAAAAGAGGGAGAAACTGATGTTCAGAGTTAACGCATCCAGATAATCAGATGCCCAGATATCTGCAAAAAATTTCAAGCTATAAAAAGAAAGAGGAAGATAAGGCTCAATTAAAGGAATAAATTAAAACTTCAGAGCAGATAAAGTATTCAGAACAACTAATCATAGAATTTCAAATAAATTTCTGAAATAAATTAAAAAAGATTAAGGAAAATATGAATAGAGAAATGGTATTAAGGAGACAATGTGTAGCATAAAGAAGAATTTGAAAGTATAAAGAAACATAACAGAAATTATGGTGATGAAAGGCAGAATAGTAGAGATTAAAAATACACTAGAAGCATATGCTAGCAGATGTGAACAGGCAGAAGAAAGAATCAGTGAACCAGAAGACAGGAGAAACAAAATTATACAGTCAGAATAACAGATAGAGAAAAAATAAATAGAAAATATTGAGCACTATCTCAGGGATTTGAGTGATAGCATGAAGCCTAAAACATACTCATCATGTGTGTCCCAGAAGGAGAAAAGAAGGGAGAAGGAGCAGAAAAAATATTTGAGGAAATAATGGTTGATCATGCTGCAACTATTATGAAAAACATATGCATGTCCAAAAAGTGCAACATACTCCAAACAGAATAAAGCCTAAAAGACTTACTATGAGACACATATTAATAGAATGTCAAATGCAACAGATAGAGAGAGGATTATGAAATCAGCAAGAGAAAAGCAATTTATCACATAAAATGGATCCTCAATAAGGCTAAATGCCAATTTTTCATCAGAAACCATGGAGGTGAGAAAGCAGTCGTATGATATATTTAAGGAACTGAAAGAGAAAAATTGCAAGCCCCCAAATTTTTATGGGACAAAACAATCTTCATTACCAATGAAGATTGGGTAATCTTCATTTTTTCATTTGGTAAATGCAAAATCCATTAGTATTGTATTCTCAGTATTCAACTCCAATCTTTAATTCCTATTAGAGTCAGAATAAAATTGAACAAGAAAAAAGCATAGTTCTTGACAATGAACACACAAAATATAAAGTGATAAAGTGGGATAAAAACAACATAATGCAGGGAAACAGAGGGATAAGTGAATAAAGAATGTGTATGCTATTAAAGTTACATTGGTATAGATACAGGTTATGTAATATAAACTCCAGGGTAACCACAAAGGAAGTATTTTAAAAATATACAGAAATCAAAATGAAGAAGGGAACAGTCAGAAAAATCACAAAAATTCAACTATGCAGAAAAGGACAAAATGTCTGAAGTAAGTACTGCCTTTATAATAAAAAAGCTGAATGTTAATGGATTAAACTCTCTAACCAAAAGATACAGACTGGCAGAATAGATTTTAGAAAGCATGATCCAACTATACGTTGTTTACAAGAGACTCACCTTAGACCTAAAGATACAAATAGGCTGAAAGTGAAGGTTGGAAAAAGATATTCCATGCAAATAGTAACCAAAAAAGAGGTGGAGTACCTATACTAATATCAGACAAAATAGACTTTAAGAAAAGATCTCATATAGGTGACAAAGAAAGATACTATATATTAATAAATAGGGCACTCTATTAAGAAAAGATAATTCTAAATATTTACGTGCCTAACCACCATGGTCCAATATACATGAAGCAAATACTGGCAAAACTGAAGGGAGGGATAAACACCTCTACAATAATAGTTGAAGACTTAAATATGCCATTCTCTTCAAGAGATAGAACATCTAGAAAAAAGATCAATAAAGATACATGCAAACTTGAATGGTATGATAAATGAACTAGACCTCACACACATATGTATAACATTGCACTTCAAATCAGCAAGATATACATTCTTCTCAAGTGCACATGGATAATTCTCCAGGAAAGACCATATAATGGGTCACAAAACAATAAATGTAAAATGATTGAGATTATACAAAATATCTTCTCTGACCATAATGGAATGAAGCTGGAAATCAATAACAGATAGAAAACTGGAAAATCCACAAATACATGGAAGCTAAATAACACATTCTTAAACAATCAATGGGGCAAAGAAGAAATTACAAAGGAAATCAATAAATAACTTGCAATGAATGAAAACAAGAATAAAACATATAAGCACTTATGGGATGGAGTGAAGGCAATGCTGAGAAGGAAATTTATCACCCTAAACACCTACCTTAAAAAAGAAGAACAAGCTAAAATCAAATAACTAACTGCACACCTGGAGGAACTAGAAAAAGAACAACAAACTAATCCCAAAGCAAGTAGAAGGAAAGAAATAACAAAAAAAAAAAAAAAAATTAGGGCGGTAATAAATGAAATTGAGAGTAAAAAAACAATGGAGAGAAATAACAAAATCAAAAGTTGATTCTTTAAGAGCAATAAAATTGACAAACTCATAGCTCGGTTAACAAAGAATAAAAGAGACAAGATGCAAATAAATAAAATCATAAATGAGAGAGGGAACATTACTACTACCCCCACAGAAATAAAAAAAGATCATAAGAGGATACTATGAAAACTCTATGCCAAGAAATTAAACAACATAGATGAAATGGGAAAATTCCTAAACACATATGAACAACCTACACTGACTCTAAAGGACATAGAGAATCTCAACAGACCAATTTCAAGTAAAGAGACTGAATCAGTCATCAAAAACCTACCAAAGAAAGAAAAGTTCAGAACCAGATGGCTTCACAGGTTAATTCTACCAATGATTCCAAGAAGAATTAATACAAATTCTGCTCAGACTCTTCAAAAAACTTGAAGAGGAGGGAACAGTACTTAACTCATTCTATGAGACCAACATTCATCCTAATACCAAAGCCAGATAAAGATATGACAAGAAAATAAAATTACAGACCAACTACTCTGATGAATATAGATGCAAAGACCCTCAACAAAATACTGGCAAAATGCAGCCAACAGTGCATTAAAAGATTTTTACAACATGATCAAGTGTTTTTTCCCCCCAGGTATGCAACAAAAGAAAATCAATTAATGTAATGCACCACATTAAGAAAACAAAGGAGAAAAATTTATGATTATCTTAATTGATGCAGAAAATGCAGTTGACAAACTCCAGCATTCTTTCCTTTTAGAAACACTTTAAAAAATAGGAACAGAAGGAAACTTCATCAACAAGATAAAGAGCATATATGAAAAACCTACAGCTGACATCATATTCAATGGTGAAAGACAGAAAGTTTTCCCTCTGAGATCTGGAACAAGATAAAGATGACCACTGTCACCACTGTTATTCAATATTGTACTGGAAGTTCTAGTCAGAGCAGATAGGCAAGAAAAACAAATAAAAGGCATCCAAATCAGAAAGGAAGAAGTAAAATGTTCACTATTTGCAGATGGCATGATCCTATATACAGAAAGTCCCAAGAAAGTGATGGGGTACACAATCAACATGCAAAAACAGCAGTGTTTCTATACATTAGTAATGAGCAATCTGAAGAGGAATTCAAGCAAGTAATTCCATTTACGATAGCAACTAAAATAAATATATAAGATTAAATTTGGGGCAGATGTGGCTCAAATGGTTGGGCATCTGTCTCCCATATGGAGGGACCTGGGTTCTATCCCTGGGAACTCCAAGTAAAGGAAAGAAAAATTTAGAAGGTGTGTGGGCTGCCAGATCCCGTGCACAGGTGCACTGGCAGGCCCCACAAGTGGTGATCCCCCCGGGCCCCGCATGCGGGTGCACCATCAGGCTCCATGAGTGGGTGAGTCCCCAGGTCCTGCAAGTGGGTGCACTGTCAGGCACCGTGAGCAGGTAAGCCCCCAGGCCCTGTGCACATGTACACCGCCAGGCCCCATGTGCATGTGTGCCAGGTCCTGCCAAGCCATGCACCAAGACGATGACATAACAGGAGAATGACACAAGGGAGAGCCAAGATGAGATGCACCGAAAAACCAGGAACTAAGGTGGCACAGGTGGCAGAAAGCCTCTCTCCCACTTCAGAGGTTCCCAGGATCAAATCCTGGTGAAGACAGGAGGAGAAGGATGAGAAGAAGGGCAGGAGACTTTGAGCCACAGAGAAAAATAAAGAGAAAGCCACAGATGCAAGAAGCTAAAAGCAATGAAACCAAGATGGGAAGGGAGAGACCAGCAAATACTGCATGTGCTTTGCTAGGTGAGAGAGGAGTCCAGGATCCCCAAAAGCCAGTATTCAGGAAGAATGCATACCTTGATGATGCCATGATTTGGACATTGTCATGGCCTTAAAACTTAGCTTGAAAGCTAATAAATGCCCATTTTTAAAGCAAACCCATTTTTAATATCTGCTTTCAACCTCATAGAAAACTAAAACAACCGCTGTCTTATACTGTTTTAGTTTGTTAAATGCTGCCCAAGCAATATACCAGGAGTGGGTTGGCTTTTATAATGGGAATTTATTAGATAAGAAACCTACAGTTCTGAGGCTGTGAAAATGTCCAAATCAAGGTATCATAGATGCCATCTCACCAAAGGTTGGCTGTGTGTGGTCAGGCATGTGGTATGTCATAATGGTGGCTCTGCCCACATCAAGGCATCAAGTGAAGCTGTCTCCCCAAGCTCAGCTGGTGGGCAATCAGGCATATGGCTTGTCTCTCCCTTTTCCTCCAGGCCTCTCTTTCAGCCCCTTGGAGGGCCTCTTTCCAAGACTCTGTGCTCCTCTGATTCTAGCCTCCAGCTTCAGGGAATTCTCTCTCTTAGCCTCTTGGGGTTTCTCTGTTTCTGCCACTTCTTCCTGTATTTTCAGTCCTTTTTTTATAAAGGATTCCAGCAAGACGACTGAGACCTACCCTGGGTCAAGCCTCATGGAAGTATTCCATTAAAAATTTCCCTAACCGAATCCAATCCAATCAAAGTGTCCCATACCCACAGGAAATGTAGCCATAAGGACATAACTTTCTGGAATGCACCCTGCTTCAAATTGTTATCTTTGATCCTCAGATCCCAGAAAGACATGCTATTCTATACGCAAATGCATTCATTTCATCACAATATTTCAAAGAGCCTTAAATCATTTCAGTAATAATGCTAAGTTCAAAATCTCATCAAAACCAGTTGTAGGCATGCAGTCGGTCTTGGGTCAAAATTCCCCTCAGACTTGTGAAACTTAGAAAACAAGTTATCTGCTTCCAATATACAAAGAAGGGACTCATATAATAAAAAGGAGATATAAATAGGAAGAAAGTTAAAGGAAAACAAAGGTCATGGTTCCCAAACAGTTGCAAAAACTTGCAGGACATACTCCATTAAATTTCAAAGTCTAAGGGTCATTGGGGCCTCATGAAGCAGGAGTCCAGCACCTTCCAAGGGCTTACCCAGTGGCCATCTTCTTGGCTCCTCCATCATCAAGCATCTGTGTGGCCACTGAACTCCAGGCCTCACTCTCTGAGAACACTGAGGTGATGGCCATACTCGCCCCCAATTTCTGGGACATAGGTCCAACCACTTCAGAAACGTGGGGTGGCAAAATAACTCCCCCCAACCCCCAGGGAATGTGCTCCCAAAGCAGTCTCCCTGAAAAACAGAGCAGAAGGCCCATCCTCTTCAAATGCTGGAGCAAACTCACCCTTTCCATACACATGGGTGGGGTCCCTCTCTTGGTCCTAGAAGATGTCATTAGTCCACACTTCAGCTTCCACTGTTTTACCCTTGAAGTCATTTTTCCTTCAATCTCTCCATTTTCTGTCCCTTTTAGTTCAGGCTGACAATGGTTTTGTTCATACAGATATTGCAAAAAAATTGCAAAAGCAACAAAATAAAAAAATAGATAAATGGGACCTTATCAAAATTAAAAACTTTTGAACATCAAAAGACTTTGTCACAAAAGGAAAATGCCAACCTACTCAATGGGAGAAACTATTTGGAAACCACATAACTGATAAGGGTTTAATATCCAGAATAATTAAAGAAATCCCACAACTCAACAATAAAATGGCAAACAACCCAATTTAAAAAAGGGGCAAGACTTGAATAGACATGTCTCCAAAGAGGATATACACATACCTACAAAGTACATTAAAAGATGCTCAACATCAATAGTTATTAGGAAAAATAGTTATTATCAAAACCTAAATGAGATATTTCAACCACCCTAGAATGGCTACTTTTAAAAATCAGATAACTACAAGTATTCGAGGGAATGTGAGATAAAAAGATATTTATTCATTGCTGGTGGGAATGTAAAATGGTGCAGCCACTGTGGAAGACAGTTTGGCAGTTTCTCAGGAAGCTAAGAAAAAAATTACCATATGACCTTGCAATCCTGCCACTCTTATGTACCCAGAAGAATTGAAAGCTGGGATTCAAGCAGATATTTGCACTCTAACGTTTATAATGGCTTTATTCACAAATGCTCAAATATGAAAGCAATGCAAGTGTCTGTCAACTTATGAATGGACAAACAAAATGTGGTTTATGCATATAATAGAATATTATTCAGCCATAAAAAGGAATGAAGTCCTGATAAATGCAGCAACATTGATGAACATTGAGGATATTATATTGAATGAATTAGAATCTGGAATATAGGTTACCAGGGCCTAGACTGGGTTAGAGAATGGGGAGTTGATGCACAATTTGTACAGAATTTCTATTTAGGTTGATTGTAAAGGTTTGGAAATGGATGGTATTAATGGTAGCATATTATTGTGATTGTAATTAATAGCACTGAATTATGTAGGTGAATGTGGTTAAAAGTGGAAACTTTAGGTTATATATATTACTAGAATAAAAATTAAAAGATAAAACATAGGACTATATAACACAGTGAGTCCTATTGTAGATGATGAGCTATAGTTAATAGTACAAGTATAAGAATGCTCTTCCATGAATTAAAACAAATGTACTACACTAATACAAGGTGTTTATAATAGGACCAGTGACTCCTTATTATCATCCATTTCCCCCATTTTTGAACCTGAATGCCTATAACTGATATCTTATGTCTACCCATTATTGTATATTGGGTGTGCTGAGGACAAATAATTTGTCTATTTTGCTTCACAGGAGCTATTCTTAATGGATTATAACCAGAATCCTCATTCACACCTTGAACTAATCTAGATTTTGCATGTTGAGATGAAGAGATCTAGATGCCATTTTGAATTGAGCTGATAAAATGGTAGCATTTAGATTCACAAGGTAAGATTTTAGAGTTGGGGCTGTTATGGTATAAGTCTCTTGGAAACTGGTATGAGGTAAATATATTTTGCATATAGGAGATATAAATTGTTGCAGGCCAGAGGAAAGACTGTGGTAAGCAGAATTCTAATTTGATCCCTAAGATTTTTGCTCCCTGATATACAAATCCTGTATAGACCCCTCTCCTTGATTGTGGTAGGCACCAACAAATATACTAGAATATCAATCTCATGATTAGGTTACTAATCAGTCAATTTGGAGTTCATCCAAAGGGAGATTGTGCTTTGAAGGGTCTGACATAATTAGATGGAGCATTTTAAAAGAAGGCAAAAGTATCAGAGAAAATCTTGGCCACATTGTGAACTGGCTATAGAGGAAATGACACAGATAGGACTTGAGGGTAGCCTCTAGGAGCTTAGAGTGATTTCCAACCAATTACCAGCAAGAAAATTGGAACATCAGACCTACAATTTCAAAAAATTTCATTGTGCCAACAGCTTGAATGAGCTTGGAAAAGGACGCCATGCTCTAGTTGAAATTTCAGCCCTGGCCAACATCTTGGTTTCAGTCTTGTGGTTCCCTGAGCAGAGACCTCAACTATGTTTGCTTATAGAAACTGATGAACAGAAATTGTGAGGTGATAAATGGATGTTGTCTTAAGGTGCTACATTTGTGGTAATTTGTCACACTAATATAGCTTTGAAGAAATAATTTAGCCATACTTGGAGGATGGTGACTCACTAGGAGAGAATGAATAGAAGGGAATACAGCCAGGAAACTTGTGTATATGAGTCTTCAATGTCCTCCTGAGGAAACATAAAGGTTTTCAGGAACCAGGCTGGGTATGCAGAACAGGTTATCTAATCTGGCCTCATATGTTTGAAGAGAAAGCAGCAAACCTTTTGGAACTCGGGTTTCCAGGGCTGTAGTAGAAACAAAATAAGACAGAGACAGAGAGTAGGTAGCTTGAGATCCAACTCTCCTTGTTGGTGGGGTCAGTGGCTTAGAATTAGTTTCAGGGGTGCTAGTAAAAATTGAGCACTAGACTAGCACCCAGAGGTCCTTCTTGAGGGGCCCTATGGTTGAGCTTGGAAGAGAGAGATATGGGTCACCACAGCTACCATATATGAAAAGACTTTGCTGGCCTTGGCCAGGAACTGATCAGACTAGATTCCAAAATATGGAAATCAATATTTCCCCCTTGTGGACATGCTGTCCTTGCAAAGAATGAAGGTAGTTGCAACAATTACAGATGGGATATCCTCTGTTTTTCCAGAATTCAAAATCCCCTAAGCTTTTTACATGATCCAATCTAAGGCATGGAGAATAACTCTGAAAATTGATGCTATCAGGCTTTCTTCCTAGTCAATAGGGTGAATTTAATCATACATACACAAATAATGATGTGACCTCTACTGTTATGGTGCAATTCATAACTTAATGAATTCATAATATTATATCTTGCTTTGTTCACTTAAGGTATTGGAATTCTTTCTACAGTTAGTTTGCTATAGTTAAATAATTTGTTGAAAAAATTTCTTTGGAATACATTTCTCAAGTAGAATTACTTGGACAAATGTAGGAATGTTTTTCAGACTTTAGATATATATGTACACGTTGCTTAAGAAAGTTATTATTAAAATCATCTAACGTATCAACAATGCATGTTTTATAGAATCATCATTAATTATCACTAATATTGAGCATCCTATCTTTCATCTTAGACAAAATTATTCATTTTATTGTTTTTCTTTTATAGATTGATAATGATAAATTGAATTTAATCTTAATTCCTTTTTCCAATAAATCTAATGAGACATTTATAGTTTCCTTTTATTAATTGCTTATTTTAAGATTTTTGCCAAAGTATTAAAATTTTGTATCAAATCATTTTAACTCTTTGTGAAGGCATCATACAACAAAACAAAAACAAAATAATAGTATTTGAAAATGTTTTCTAAACATGATCATTTATTCCTACTACATTAATAAAATATATATGTCATTGGATAAAATCCTATCCATAAAACCTAGTGACCACAGTTTAATGTAATAGATATTCTTGATTATTTTAAGTTGTGTAAAAATATATATATGTATAAGTTGTATGAATATACTTATAGAGAGGGAAAGTGACAAAGAAAAAGACAAGCCAAGATATTTTTATTTTCCAGTTACAAGGCAGATAGATGTATATATATATAACAAATTTGGAGGCCTAGGTCATCCATAGCTAATATGATTCTTTAGCTCTGAATTTTTATTAATTGGTGGAACCCTGACAAGTCTAGTTGCCATCGCTAAAGCTTATGCATGTAGAACTTGGTGCAACCCCCTTTCCCATTTATCTCCCCTGGTGTGTGGGAGCCAGCCCTGCTAAGCCTATAAAAAGGGTAAAGAGAGGATTCCTTTCATCAATGGGTAACTGATATCAAATCTCATATAAAGCCAAAATAGTGGAGGGAAGTTTGTTATGGGCTGAGGTTGTAAGCAAGAGAAAGGGGTTTAAATATTCCTTCTATTCAATTGGTGTTCATCTGGTTTTGTGGATGAGATTTCTTCCCATTACATATACACTTTTGCTAATTTAAATGGAATAAATAAAGCAAGGAGCAGGAGGGTGAACTTGATAACATGAAATAAATACAGCAAGAAGCAGGGGTATAAACTCATGGAATCAAGCAACAAGGGAGACCAATGCAGGCCACAGTAGTTAGAGCAAGATACCATTAGATTATAGTCCATATTGGAGATGAATGCTCTGGGGAAATCCTCATTCCCTATTCCCAGATGAAAAGTGTAGGTGGTAATTGTTAATGAGTAAGAAATGGTTTATTGCTTTTCAAAGCCATGAGTTCCTGTTATAAAAAGTGTCCCCAAACAAAGTGTTTTTATTTATAGTTCTACTAGGAGACCAGCACACAGACCAACTGATTAATCATTTATCTACCTAGAAGGTTTAATCATTAATATACCTAGAAGAGAACCTGGTTAGGTGAATGGTTCTGGTCAACCTGGTTGATATGGAGGAGGTGGGAAGCATTATCTTACCTGGATGGAGCAAGGAATCTCATCCTGGAACAGTAAGCAAGAGACTCAGAGTCAGGAGTGACATGATGTTATTCAGTCTCTACCTCATGTTGTGACAACACTTAACTCTTCTTTCTCAGAAATCAGCTTTGATTTTCTCTGGTTAGGATTCTAAATTCAGGTTGTCTCCCATGTATAGAACTATAATAATTTATGAAAATACAATCTGAATCAGCAACAGAAAGTATTTGCAATTGGGAGAATATGGTAGAATACATAGATTAAATGAAATCAGAGACAGGGCGATGCCACCGTGAGCTTTCCCCAGCTTTTCCTCAGTCCAGGGCCTGTGTCTCCAAGCCTATGGCTTCTGCTAGCCTCCCAGAATTGCTCCTTCCACTTTGCACCAGACTCCCCCAATCCATGCCAGACCAAGTTTTTTTTCTTCCATGATTAGGCAACATTCATTCAAATTAGTATTTTAGAATTTGACGAGTGTAGAAGAAATTATCAAAACTTACAAAGCAGAAATTTTCTTAGTCTGCAAAATACAGTTATTTTGAAGATGAAGAATAAAACTTTTAACCCTCAGTGTATATTTTTTTAATGCTAGGAATAAGAATTTGAATTTATTTAATTATGTCTTAATCCTGTTTCTTTGTGTCAAGTGTTCCTTTCCTGTTTTGGCTAATAAGCTATCTTCAGACAAACAATTTATAATGTCTTTCCCAGAAGAAGAGTACTGAGACTAGAGTATTTTAGGTCAGGAGTTGCCCAGGTCCATATAAAAAAGGGCTATGGTAAAAAAATAATGCATATTCAGGGGTGAGAGAGATGTCCATTGCCCTCTATGCTTTCTCAGTTACTAGAGTCAGTGCACTTTGATTCTGTCTCTTATAAATTGTCCTTTCCACTTACTTACATTAAATCTTTATGCATTTGAGTAAGGTACCCTGGAGCTGAGTTATACCAGATTATATTTTTAAATGATCAATGATATGTTTTTTAATATTACAATGTTAGACAAAATGATTATGCATTTCAAGGATATTATAAAAGAAAATATCCAGTACTTAGTTATAAGTCATTTACATTTGTAATATATGCTTTTTATGCATCAGATATGTCTAATATTTACAGTTAATATTAGTTTGAATTCCTTGAGCTATAATACCTTTTTCTCTATTTAAACATTTCTCACCAGTATATGAAGTAGCAAGATTAATTGAAACCACACCTTCAATGAGAGTTCAGAAAAATAAGTTAGTAATTTAAGTCAGCAATGTCAATTCTATTAATAGCAACAATACTAGTAGCAATAACAACAGTTAACATTCATTGTTTACTATGTGTCAGCCACTACCTCCAGGCACTTTGTATGTGCTATTTAATCCACCTAACAATCAAATAAGCATAGATACTGGTACTCTTATTATCTGTAAATGAGAACATAAAATTTCTTTAACTTGCCCAAAGTTACACAGGTGGAAATGGATTGGATTAAGATATGAACCCAGATAGTTTGACCTCAAAAACCAAAAACAGGCAGTGTGCTGCTTTTTAGTCATAATTCTTGAGGAGTGAAGATTAAAAAAATATACTGAAATGAAAATTCTTTAATGGAAAATAAATATATTTTTTTATTTTTTTATTTTTAGCAATTAGGATTAATATAAGAAAGGTTGGGAAACTTTTAATGAGAGTAAAGCCCTTGAGATATTTTGAGGGCTAACGTGGCCTTGTGGAAACAGTAACTACGTCGTATCTATAAAGAAAAATAAGTCATAAAAAATGCACACATACATGCAAACTCAAAATGCCTAAATTCAAAGCATACCATCAAAATATTTTAAACAGGACTATATTAAGGAGATCCAGTAAAAATTCAATACATTTAATAAGAACATGTACAATTCAAGCCGTAGGTCTTAATCTGAACAAGACTTGGGATTTTGTTTACAGTTTCAATATTTGCGTTGATTATGTATTGACAGTTTATTTTTTATACATGAGCAGTGAGATAGAGATAACAATCTTGTGTATCATAATTGTTCTTTCAAAAAAACTATTTCTTATTAAATAATGTGAAAGATTAAAGGACCACTTTAGCTTTTTACTTGAATGAGTGTGCTTAATCTTTTTTTCCAAATTCACTGCTGAACTGATCTGCAATAATATTATTTCATAAATTCTGCCTTTCAAGTTATTGAATGAAAATGACCTATACATATTGGACTTAACTACGAATTTCCAAGAAAATTTTTGAAGCTTGTGATTCATTTCTTTTCAAATATGTTCAAATTTCTAGGTGTCATTGTCTTCAACCACAGGAATGACAGCATTTTAAATATGTCATTAAAATGCATCCTATCTGATTTGTAGAGGGAATAAATATTCAACAAAGTTATCCATGTAATCCTATTAAAGCAGAGTTTGCAAGGAAATGTTTCGCATGCTCTTGAATCTTTGAAGCTCCTGATGGTTGTAAGCTCTGTTGTTAAATTTTCCCAAAGCAGTTAAAGCTAATGGCAGTAACAAATGAAATGCTGTAAATCCAGGAAAGCATCAAGCCTGCTTAATTCCTGAGGCATAAATTTTAATCATTGAAATAGAATTTCTTCTGTTTCCTCAGCTAATCTCACTTTTCTTTGTTTTTTCCCAAGAGGATTTGATGTTTTGTTAAGAATGAAATCAATTACAGTATAACTGCAATTTATAAGGGATTTAGCCCTAGACAGAAGTCACTAAAACGAGAAAAAGGTATTTCACTCCACTTTTCAAGCAAGAGTCTCTCTCTCTCTCTCTCTGTCTTGTTTTGTTTGATTGTTTGCTACATTTTCTTTGAGAGATTTTTAGCAAGTCAAGGACCTAAAATAATTGACATTTAGTTGGGGACTTGTTTTTGGAATGCCTTTTATATAATTTACAGGATTTTAATCAGAGATCATATATGGACTAACTAGGTAGATTGGTTTTGCCAGTTGTATATGAACTATCTACCTCAGAATTCTCTGGGATGTTTGACAAAAATGCAAATTCCTAGGCCCTGAGTAAACTAATTCAATCACCATGTTCATTTATGCAGTCAGTTCTTGGATCTGAATATTTAAGATCCCCAAATGACTGAAGTTTTGGAGGCATTGCTATAAAGTAGAAATAACTGTGTATATATCCTCACTGATGGAATCTTCAGTCTCCCTCATCTTCATTTGACGTTTTTTCCATTTTCAACTTGATTTTCCAAAACTGTATCTTTAAAGTTGAGCTTCACCTTTCTTCAGGGGAGTTATAGCACTGTGGGATAAATCTGAAAAAAAAAATTAAATTTGTGCCCTGAGTTATTCATCTTTATTTCTATTGTTTAATTATTTATCTTTGCTATATTTACAAATAGGAAATTCATTTGTTCTTTTTGTAGATTACAATACTTGCAATTACAGGGTATCCTATTTTACTGGATGGAGAAATTGTCTATACTGGACTATTATGAAGAATTTAAAATCCTTCCATCCAAAAGACTGAAGATAAATTAGTGAGTGTTTAATCAGGATATTGAAAATGATCAAAAAGTATATTTGTCAAAGGATGAACTTGCTTCTCTCATATTTTAAAGAAAACTGTGTTCAAATCAGAGGAGTATAATAGGGAAGATTCAAAGCAATGGTATAGTAATAAAATAAGGTGCAATGGAACACCATTCCCTAGTGCATTCAGAAACAAACTCTTTAAACTACCCATATTTTTAGCTCAGGGATAACTCATTTCCACATGCACAACACAATTCAAGTTCAACAGTGCTGACTTTTAATGCAATATACTTACACTAGTAGTCTGAAATAACCTGTCCTAACTTTCTTTCTAAATTACAATTTTTTCCTTTTCACAGTAGTAATTTTTATTAAAAAGTTTGACTCTTTTTTTAAACTATTGCTTTTTACTTTTTGCCCAATTCTTAATATTTGCTCTCTCTTTTTTAATTTTTTTAAAGTTTTTTTTTTATTTTTAAAGAAGCTTTAGGTTACATAAAAGTTACATAAAAATATAGGGGAGTCCCATATATCCCACCCTCTCCCCCTCCCACACTTTTCCCCATTAACAACATTTTTCATTAGTGTGGTACATTTGTTACAATTGATGAACACATATTGAAGCATTGCTACTAACCATGGTCTTTAGTTTATATTATGGTTTACACTTTGCACCACACAATTTTATAGGCTTTGACAAAATGTATAATGACCTATATCTGTCATTGCAATGTCATTCAGAACAATTCCAATATTCCAAAAATGCCCCATGTTACACCTATTCTTCCCTCTCCCTCCCCTCAGAACCTCTGGTGACCACTGCCTTTATATCAATGTTACAATTTCTTCCATTACTAGAATAGTGATAAGTCTACTTTAGCCCATCATTACATTACCCCCTTATGTTTGTTCATTCCTCAGTCTTATAGATTTTTGGAAGGTGATGTCCACTCTGCTTCTTTTGAGAGGTGTCTTAGATCCCATGGGGCAGATGGTTGGAACTGTCTTGCTTGCAATTCTAGATACTCTCTGTTTTTTGGGATGGGTGTTGTCCATCATCATCCTTTTGTTAGTTGTCCAGGGCAAGTCCATTGAATTGGAGAGTAGGTGTTGGCTGTGACTCTGCTGAGATTCAGGGCTCAATGGGCATATGAATACCATGAAGATTTAAGTCTCTGGGGTACAAATATAACCGGTATAGTGCTAATCATAGGTTCAAATAAAAGGGGCATAAGGGCTATTTGTAAGAAAATTGTAAATGAGTCTAACTCCAATATATTAGGGTGATAGGTTATCCTATATTCCACTTTAAGGCCCACTGACAAGGTGCCAAATTCCTAGAATTGTCTGCCCTGCCTATTGTGTCTGGATGTCTCTAGAGCCCTCAGGACTCCCCCCTGCTTGAGGCATTGTTTACTGTGGCAGTTAGTGACACCCTCCTAAGACATGCATAAGCATAACTTCTGGAATGACCTCCCAACTCACTTTGAAAGCTTTTAGCCATAAAAACTCATTTGCATTTAATATTTCCCCTATTTGGACAAGGTCTTTCTCCAAATGTATGGCCAGTTGGCGCTTGGTAATAATCCCTCGGTGCCAGGGATGCTTATTTCCAGGAGTCATGTCCCATGCTGGGGTAAGGCAGTGAGTTTATATGCTGAGTTTTGCTTAGCGAGGGACCACAACCTAAATATTATATATTAGAAAAATCTATCCCAGAACAGAGGAGAAACCTAAGAAAACTGTTGAATTAGCTGAAAATGCATTATAGTTTATGCTTTTTAAAGTATGATATATATATATATACAGTCTAGTCTGAAAATTTTCTTAATGTATTCCCTAGTACTGAATTTTGAATAACTAAGAGAAATAGCTTATAAGTAATTTTGTATAGACCTAGGCAAAAATTGACTGATGAACATTACCATTATATTTTAATTCTCAAGTATGTTAAACCACAATAATAGATCTTGCCATGACCACTCTCTTGCTCCATGACTAGTACTGTACTTTTAGGTGTCCTGGATACTTCCTTTAATTCTCCATTTTATTTTATGTATTTTTACATGAATTAAAAACTTTTGCAATTACACAGGTCTCCAAAACTCATATAGTTCAACCCACCACCCTTTTATGGAATCCTTTGTATCTGTAATGTCCAAAAAATTGTTATAGGATCTCTGTAAAAAACTTAGAGTGACATTGAATTCATTTCTTAATGTGGTACAAATTAGGGGCATGGAAAAAAAAAACCAAATCTGGATCTCAGTTCTTTTACTTCTAAAATGAAATGTTTATTTCATTAATCTGTAAGTTTCCTTCTAACTAATAAATTACACATTTTTCTGGGGCAGGCTGCACCATTACAGACACAGCACTGATTATTAGAAATTTCTTTCTTATATTAAGAATAAAGCTGGTCTACCATGATTTTAATTCTTTCTGGGGCAACACTCCTTAGGAATTTTTCAGTGGAAATCAATCTCAAGCTGATTATAGTAAACAGGGAATTTATTGCCTCACCTAACTGAGATATCCACATTCAACTTGGGCCAACGCTCAAATAATATAATTAGAAGTATGTCCTTCTACATGTCTCCATTTTATTTTTGTTTTCATTTTGTTTTGAGAAAGGTCTCTCCACAAAAGGACAAGTAACAGTTACAGGCAAATAACTGAATAGTTTATCAACTCCAACAAAAAGAAACTGTCTTTTATCCAATGTTCCCTGCAAAAGTCAGAGAGATGAATCCTTAGGCTAGGGGATGTGGAGGCATACTGCCCTCTTCTAAGCTAAGGTTCAAGGTCTTTCCATTAGATGGTAGATAGAAAATGAGAAAGGATATTTGCATATAGAAGATTTATTGGTTCAGGCCTAAAATTACACATATTTTCACTCACATTCTTTTGGCTATAACTAAGTCATATTATCACACCTAACTTCAAGGAAGGCTGGGACGTTCAGTCTAGTTCTGTATCTCAGAAGGAGAGACAGTGTGTGTTTCCCTATCTCTGTCATAGAAAGAAATAATTAACCTATTGTTTGAAGGCTAAGTCACCATATACTGTTGATTGCAAAATTGGCCTCAATTATCCCGCCCCTCACTATCTATGCCCTTGTAATGCAATACTGTTGTTTTTCATTAAGAGGTGGAATATATGTCCCAAACCATTAAATCGAGTTTTTTTTGCTATTATTAATGGTTTTATTTTATTTTTTAACAATCTAACATTTCTCCTTTTAATCATATTAAGTATTGTTAACTGACTTTCCCAATGTTACGCTGCCATAACAACCATGCATTACCAAAGCATTTTCATCATTCCAAATTGGAACCCTATACATATTTTATGTGTTTTTTAGTATTTTTTTTAATTTTTATAGATGCTTTATATTACATAAATGATACATTGAAAATATAGGGGATTCCTATATACCTAACCCTCTCCCATTCCCACACTTTCCCACATTAAGAAATTAGTGTGATACATTTGTCAATTGATGAACACATATTGAAGAATTACTACAAACCATGGACTTAGTTTACATAATAGTTTACACTTTACCCTGCACAATTTTATAGGTTTTAACAAAATGTATAATGGCCTGTATCCATCATTGCAATGCAGGACAATTCTAATCTCTCAAAAATACCCCCATGTTACATCTATTCTTCCTTCTCCCTCCCTTCAGAACCTCCGGTGTCCACTGCTTTATATCAGTGATACAAGTTCTCCCATTGCTAGAATAATAATGTCTACAATAGAATAATAATAAGTCTACTTTAGTCCATTGTTCATTCCCCAGTGTTGTGGATTTGGGGATGGCGATGGCCACTCAATTTCTCATTGAAAGAGGGCTTACATCCCATGGGACAGATGGATGAAACTATCTTGCTTGCAGTTATAGATATTCTGTTTTTTGGGATGGACATTGTCCATCATCATCCTTTTGTTAGTTGTCCTGGGTGTGTCCAATGAACTAGAGAGCAGGTATTGCAATTCTGCTGAGATTCAGGTTTCAATGTTAACAGAGTTAGACTATTTTATAATTTTCCTACACATGACTCTTCTGCCCCTTTTATTTGAACTTATAATTAGCACTATACTTCTTAAATACATATCCAAGTGGCTTAAATCTTCAGTCTGTCCCTTTGCTGGTTGAGCTCTGAATCCCAAACCATTAAATCTTTATTTGGCTAATAGAATGTGGCAGAAAAGACAATGTGCTGGTTTTTGGCTTAGCCGTCAAAAGGCCTGGCATATTTCTACTTACTCTTTTGGAAGCCTGCTCAGGACCATGAAGAGAAGTCCTAGTTGGCCTGTTGGATGATGGAAGTCCCTAGAGGAGAAGAGAGGTGCCCTAGCCAATAGCCTGCTAACCCCTAGAAGCAGATGGCAGATGCATAAAGGAGGCCAGATAAAACCAGAGAAACCTCTCAGATGAGGTCAGTGGATTTGCTGTCTGACCTGCATAATTACTAGCTAAACGAATAATTTGGAAAGCAATAGAAACTACTACATACAAATACTCAAATAATAACAAGAACTCACACATCCTTGTAATGTTTTGTTGAAATATTTAGGAAAGTATACAATTCTATTTTATAAGAATATAAATAGAAATATTTAGTATTCTTTTTAAAGTGAAGGAAGTTGATCCTCACATTCATCTAGTAAATTTGCCCTACACAATCTTGCTAAGCAGGATGATCAATCAAGGGGAAAAAAATCTTTACACTAATCTAGTTCTATTGTTCAAAGAAACCAAATTATTTCACATTTCTTAATTACTCTCTGCAATATCCCTATGAAACATATGACAGATATACTTGCTCTACTAACCTAAATGTGACAATTTGAATTTTGTGAATCCCAGAAAAGTTTTTTCTTGAACTAATCCATTCCTGTGGGTGTGAAGACCTTTGATTGCATTAAATTCCATTAAGGGACCTTGATTAGCTCACTTGATCAGATTGCTTTTGATTGGACTACATCAATGAGCAATGAACAAAGTTGGGTCCCTGCCCTTTTACTGGAGGCCTAAATTAATGTATACACAGAGAGAAGAGGCACACAGTTAAGGGAGCTCTGCCAATTTGGTCTTGCCATGTGAAAGAGAGGACACAAGAATCACTAGTAGCCGAGGCTGAGGCAGAAAGCCCCCAAGAGGCTGGGCCCATGAAGCGTCTCAATGCTGAAGGAAAAAGCCATATGCCTAATTGCCCACAGCTGGGCTCAGGGAGAAAGCTGAGCAGCAAAGGCTGAGAGAGAAGGCCCTGGAAGAGACAAGCCATATTCGTGATTGCACACAGCTGAGCTCTGGATGAACGAGAGCCAGAGGTTCTTAACAAGGGGTCTGGGAGCTTTAATTGAAATTCAAATAAACATTCTTGTGGGGACGTGTTGGTGTGGGTGTGATATATTTATTAAATAATACATAGTATAATGTAGACTTCATAAAGGGGTCTGTGGAACAAAAAAGCTTAAGAACCCCTGCTGTGAGCCTTGAGGGGAAGTCAGGGACTTCCACAGAGATTAGCTGTCATTTTGCCTCACCACATGGCTGTATACCAGGATCAACAGTAGCTGACTTTGATAAGAAAGCATCTCTGATGGTGCCTTGATTTGGACATTTCACAGCCTCAGAACTGTAAGATTTCCATTAATAAAATTCCCATTATAAATTCAGACACGTTTTGGCAGCCCTGTGGCAAATTAATACACTAAGTTAAAAAGACATTGAAAAAACCCATTTCCCAAAAATAAATTTTAATAAGAGTAATGTGGTAAAAGAAACCAAGCTTCCTGATTCTTGTTAAGTATGTTAGCATTTCCCTTTATTTCAAAAGTTTCACTGTCCCTTCCCACTGGAGATCCCCATTAAGAAGTACCCCTTCAGAATTCTATTAGAATCTATTGTGGTAATCTGTGCCATCACGTTGAAAGTATTGTAAAAGAGAATGCCAGATTTTGACCAGTTAAAAATAACACATGACTGGGCAATGTTCTGCATTGTTCTTGGATCTTCCACTACAGCCCAGATTCCAGACACAGACCAACTTAAAAGTTCAACATTTGACCACCAAGAGGAAATCAATGAGTTCCTTATGGTGTTCAATGATTCGCTTCAGGTCACTCCTTGCTCATTCTAATATCCTTTGGATGGAGGAATGTATATTTCTTCCCTTACTATAAATTTCTTGGGAGGAATTGGATGTTTTTGAAATGAAATTAGAATTTTAAAATAAGGTTTAATCAATGCATGAAAATTATGAATGCATTATAAAGTTGGCATTTTAAAAGTGTATATAATTTCAGAAGAATGGACATGCTAAATTCCTGTAGTTTAACGTTTTTCCTAAAATTGCACTGACTCTTTTATTTTAATTTTCTACTCAAATTCATATGAAATCATTATTTTCTCTATAATCAGTTTTACAAAGATAAAGTTCTGTATGGACAATCTTCAAGGAAGTGTATTGCCAGGAAAAAAGACTTGGAACAAAATCTTATGGTAGAGACAGAGGGAAATGGAAAAGGAGTTGGTAGCTACAACACAAGTCACTAATCAATTTTAGCTCCCCCAAATCATAAGTTCCTAAACTCTTCCTATAAATCAAAGGAGATGTTTTAAAAATTGCAGATATGGCCATTGCCATCTATCAATTTATAATCTGATTGAGAGAGAGGGCAAAATGAAATAAATATTATTTATATTGTCTATATTACATACACAATGTATACAACATATTAAAATATATTACAAACACAATTCATTTATATTTAGCAAATAGTCAGTGGTATAAAGACTGCCTTTCTTTGACTTCACTAATTTGGAAAAGTAGTCTTATTGAACAAATCAGGATGGCATCTAATAAGTGCCAGCAGTAGTGTGACATTCCTGCAAATACAAAACTGAACCACATAGAACTGCTAAATAGTATTGCCTTGCAGGGCTGGATTGGTAACAATTCTGCCTTATTAAAGTAACCTTAAAAGTTAATTTAAAAGCCCCAACATGCAATTTTATTCTATGCCCAGTTCAGTAGAAATAATGCCTATTTCTAATGTACTACAGCATTGAATACTATAAGGGCTTATTTGACTTGATACTGGCTGATTATATTCTGATACAATAATGAGAATATCATTCTTCTTTCACAATGGATATTTAAATCATAGATACATTCCTCTAATTTCCTAGAAAATAAATAAAGGTAATGATTTATCCATAAAAGATGCATAATAGCATTATTCTATTACAATGCATAAACATCAATATATAGTAATAGAAATGAGAGGATCGCAAAGGAAAATTTTGTGTAACCTATTAAATGATAGACTTGGGGAAAACATTTTGTGAAAAACATAGGTCCCAATTGTCAAATCAAACCATATTGAGTCAAAGATAATTATTCAAGCAGTCAGCAAGTGAATGCTGAACTCTTAAGTCATGTACTATCAGCCGTCTGCCAAAACACACAGGCCAACTTAAAAGTGAGACTAGAACCATGAGATGGTCCTGCTCTCAAGATTTGCACGATGTTGTAAAAAAAACCATGAAATTCCATAGAGGAACTAATGATTGCTAAATCATAAAGCATTAACAATGTATGTTACTGGAAACTGAAATTTCAACTAATGTGTTTGGGAACATTTTTTCATGGTGGAATTGATTGGATGATGAAAAAGGACAAGGGTATTATATCAGTCAGGAAACTGATTGGCAAGAAACAGATGTCAGAGCCAAATGAAGCATTTGAGTAGAGTTCATTGGAGGGTCTATTTATAACGGTGTGTGCAGGGTTAAGGAAAACCAGTTAGGAATGATGCTGTGCCCAAGAAGTAGGAGTAGAAGATTCTATTACTGACAAGGGGAGGAAACAACAGTTAAGGGAAGAAAGTAAACACAGCTTTAAGAGAGGACTGCATAGTAGGAGCTTGTGATCATAGAAAGACGGGAGTAATTACCTCGACCTCACTCTCATTCCTGCTGGTACCTCTACTTGTTCAAATCCACCAGAAGATAGAGGGTAAGGAGACTCTTACTGCCCCAAAAAGGTCAACCTCCAAAGACACAGGACAGGTTGAGTAAAGGTAGAGTGTGCATATGGAAGGGAAAACATGTAAAGCACAATATAAGTATGAACGTGGATAAATAGAGCCCCTTAATATTGTAGGTCTCCTAATCTAAAATCAAACAAAACATATTTTTGGGGTATTTTTCATAAACAAAAGGAGATAAATTTGAGCCCAATTATACACCAATAATAAAGAAAAACAATTTCCCCTTGTGTGCCTTTTCCCAATCACAGTCATAACCCCAATTTTGATGCTGATTTTGAGATAAGTTCTTTGTTCTTTCAATTATTACCACCTATGTATATATCTCTAAAAAAGATAGTTTAGCTTTGCCTATTCTGAAACTGTTTATAAAGTGAATTTTATCATATTTATTCTTTTGAATCTGGCTTCTTGTGCTCAACATTTTGTTTATAAGATACATTCATGTTGCATGTAGGAATAATTTGCTCATTTTCATTTATGTAAGTTATTCAATATTCTATAATTTATTAATCAATTTTATACAGTTGGACATTTCTGTATTTCTGGCTTTTAGCTATTATGAAAAATGGCATTCTGAACATTCTTGCCTATAAATCTTGATGAATATTTTCATAAGTTTCCCCAGAGTATATAGCAAGGAGTGAAACTCCTGGGTTGTAGTGTTTACATAGCTTTTTCTTTGCCAGATGATGCAAACCGTTTTCCAAAGTAGTTCAGCAATTTTATACTTCCACCAAAAATGCATGAGAGTTCCCACTGCTTCACATCCACACCAACATTTGTTATTGTCCAATTTTTTAATTTTTGCCAATATGCTGATGTGTAGTTTTCTCATCTTGATAAACAAAAGCTTTCAATTTTAATAAAAATTTTTCTGTTTATTTATTTTTTTAATATTTTAAATGATGCTTAGACTACCTAAATGTTACACAAAAATTACAGAGATTCCCATGTTCCCCTCCTCCCACACCTCCCATAACCTCCCACATAAACATCTTTCATTAGTGTGGCATATCACCTGCAATGGATACATACATCCTGGGGCTTTGCCACTAAGCATAGACCATAGTTCACATTGTAGACCACACTCTCTCCCACACAATTCTGCATGTTATATGCTGATGTAAAATGGCCTATATCTGTCATTGTTATGTCACTCAGGATAATTCCCAAATCCTGAAAAAAAAACCTGTATTACAACTGCTTTTCCCTCTCCCTGCCCTAAAAGCATCCAGTGGCCACTGGCTCCACCTCAGTGCTATAATTTCTTCCATTGCTTGAATCACGCTATGTCTACAACAGAATGCCAGTAAGTCCATTCTAGTTCGTAGCTCTTCCCCCAATCCTCAGGAATCTGGGATGGTGATGTTTACTCCACCTCCAAGTGAGAGGGGGCTTATATCCCATAGATAAGATGGATGGGATTATCCTGCCTGCAGCTGCAGACTCTCTCCATTCCCTGGGATGGCCGTTGTCCATCATCATCTCCTTGCCAGGTGACTTGGATGAGTCCATTGAGCTGTAGAGTAGGCGTCACAGCTCCACCGAGATTCCAGGCACAGCTGACACATGGACAGGCCAAAGGCTCCAGTCTCTGGAGGTACACCTACAAATTCCAGCACCACATATAGGTTTGAATAGAAGGGACTGATGGACCATGTGCAGGGAGGACTTACTTGAGTCCAACTCTGTGACTCTTAGGAGCACAGATTCCAAAGTAGAGCCCACTGATAAGGCATCAATCTCTGGAGCTATCCCCCCTTATATAGGACCTGGGTGTCTCCAGAGCCCTCAGGAGCCCCTTTGTGTGGGGTGATATCCACTTTGGTGTTCTATGAAATCCTCCTGAGGTGTGCGTAAGCATTACTTCTGGGATGACCTCCCAACTCTCTTTGAAGTCTCTTAGCCATATGAACTCATTTGTCTTTACCTTTTCTCCCTTTTATTTAAGGTCTTTTTTCAGTTGTATTGCCAGTTGGCACTTGGTATTAATCCCTCATTGCCAGGGAGGCTCATCCCCGGAAGTCATGTCCCACGCTCAGGGGAAGATAATGCATTCATATGCTGAGTTTGGCTTAGAAAGAGGCCACATTTGAGCAATAAGGAGGCTTTCAGGTGGCAAGTCTTAGGCACCCCATAACAGTAGGCTAAGTTTCAATTACAAGAGCAAAGACTCGTAAGGCTAGTAATCAATAACAAGTACCCATTAGTGGACCATCCTTCTTTGCCAGACACTGCCTCTGCACTCAGGGGACTGTTGCTGCTCCCTTGGAGAATGTGGCAGAGCTCTCCAGGCTGGGAATTCAGTATTCTCTCATTTATTGAGTAATTCTCCACCCACTGTGACCATGCCCCACCCCTTGATCATTTGAACAATTTTATGTATCTTTCATGTATATTCAGGTGAACTTCCTCCCATGAAACCCCCATCCCAGACACCCCCCACCAATGATCCTCTCCTGCCCCCATTGTAACCCTTCTGTGATCTAAACCTTCCTTGAAGATGAAGCTCATTACAATTAATATTAATAATTAATTGTAATGCAATTAATAGGAAAATGAAATACAATTAACAGGAAAATGAAATAATAATGATAAGTTTAAATGTAAGAGATAAATCACATGGAAACTTAAAAAAAACACTAAAAATAAAGTAAAATTAAGGGATTGGGATATTCAAAAAATGGGAAAAAAAAAATTTTTTTTAACCTTTTTCCTTTTATCACTACATTATCAGGTGTCCAATCTGTACCGTGGCACCTTCCCCCTCTCACTTCCCAGTGTCTCCCAAAGTTTCATTTAATTTTCAAAAAGTTTTAGGTCACAGCAAAGTCACACACAGAATACTAGAGACTCTCATATACCCAGCCTCCTCCCCCTTTCTTCACCCCATATTAAAACCTTTTTGTATGTGGATGGTAGTATTGTTATAACTGTTATACAGATAGTGAAACATAGCTACTAAACATTGTCAATGGTTTACAGTATAGTTTATGATTTAGAAAGTAAAGTTGAATAATTTTTTATGATATTTACCATGTCCTGTGTCCATCACCATAAGGTAATGAAAAACATTTCCCTTGACCACTAAATACGCCCTGTTTGATCTTTTCTGTTCCTTCCTCCCCATCCCCCTGGGGCATATGACACCCCCCTGTCTTGACTCATTGGATGACAAGATTCATAGCTACATGCAACAAGAGGTCTTGACACGCTGATTGTCCTCCCCTCTTAGGATCCACCCTTGCTCCTAAGAGACACCCACCTGTCTGTTTCTTGGTGAATAGGTCCTCCCAAAGATGGGGCTCAATCTCCTTCCCACTCACCGTGTGGGTCTCCACTCCCCGACACAACACATTATGACCGGATGACACTCACACACTCCCCAGAAGCCTACTCCAGATGCGCCCCATCCTGAATGCCCCCCCAACCTACACCCTAAACCAGTGACACTACCGTTTCATATTGAAATATAATAATAATTTCACAATGCATTGTGTTTTGGTTGATTCTGTTTGAGAAAACTTTTTTAGCTCTAAAGTCATGAAAATATGATCCTATATTATATCTGAAAAGCAGTTTGTTTTTGTCTTTCACATGTAGGCTTTGAAGCTATCTTGAATTGTATTTGTGTAAGGTAAAAGGTCAATGTTCAATTTCCCCCACTTTTTTTGATACACCATTGTTTCAAACTCAACTGATCTTGGGTGCTACCTCTGTCACATATCAAAAATTCATGAATACAAGGCTCTTGTAATAGAGGATATACTGTTTTTTATTTTTACCCCCAAAAGAAATCTATGAGCTAGGATTACACCATGATAGAATTAAGAAGCAGGTTCATAGAGTTAGCATCTTTCTAGCACAAAACATTTTGTAAGTGACACTGTCAGGATATGAGTCCAGGTCTCTCTGAATCCAAAAGCAAAGCTCTTTTCACCATGTTACTCTTATGGAAGAAAAGATGGACCCTATCTTTGGATGACATTTTATAAGCCTTATTTCCTTTTAGATTGTAGTTTCTGCTTACATTTAGTCCCAGCATTTATCTGTTATCTCTTTATCATCTAAACTTCCTGGCCTTAATCTTTAACTCATATAACCTATAGAATTTGGTTGACCTTTTTTTCCATTCAGAAACTTTCACACTGCCCTAACTTCCTCAAGCCCCTTTTCATTAAACCTACTCTGTTGTTCTGCTTTGAGCTAATTCCTCCAAGTCAGTATAACAGAAAGGAGTATATAAGTAGTGGATTTATCTTCAATTGCCTCTCACAGTTGTCTTCTACTACCTCTGTTTACTCTAACTTCCTTAGGATCCTTTAGCTTCTTCTGGGTGCCCATTTACTAATTTCTAAACATCTAGGACTATGTATATCCTATACTCAGGCCTTATGCAGAGTCCAGTTATACTAAAGCAGCTGCTTCTTTCACAAAAAACTCCTATGGGGCCAAGGCTATGCTACCTTCACCACTCAAACTAGACATGAAACCTAATCAAGTCAGTGGCTTTGCCTAGAGTTTTTGAACAAAAACTCGTAGATGGAATTTATTTTTCTTCTTATAGGGACATTCCAAGTCTGCAAATCTGGAGCTGCAAGTGACTGTGTCCCCTAAAAGTAAAGAACTTTACCTTCAGTAGGAGGGAATGAGGCTTCTATGAAAAGAGAAGCAGAAATCAAGAAAAGGTAGGCAATCCCAGGTGTTTGACACCCTACTTTCAGTTACTGTGGTACACCAGAACTGTCCTGGTTCTTGTCCTTTCAGATATTTGTTTTTTCAGGTTTTCTGTCCATCCAGAAGCTTTCCTAGTAACCTCAAGCCACTGTGAGTTAGCTTTCTGTCACCTGCAACCAAAAGTCCTGATGAACACACCAATGCCCCAAACCTCTCTTTCCTCTCTATTCTAATGCTCTTTAATCATTATTTGCCATATGTTCCATTCTTGCATTTCATTTCTTTTTGTTAGTTGCTTAGTTTGAAACAATATATTAAGATCTTTTATAATGCTATTGAATTTAAGGTTTACTTTTTTTCAAGTTTATTTGCAATTTAACACAGAGAAATGACGTAACCCCCCAAATCCATGATTTTTGAGAATAGTAGGACAACATTTGGAGGCAGATGGCCTGGTATTTTAGTATAGCTTTCCCCTTACTAGCTGTGTAACCTTGAAACTTTGCTTTCTTCTTTGCAAAAATGATAGAAATAACATGTCCAGCTTGCCTTATTAGATTTGAAATATATCGTATGAGAACAATTTTAAGATTCTAAATTGCTATAGAAATATTATTTTTTAGTTTTATGTTCTGCTGATACCATGTTGGTATTTCAGATATTGATAAAATGATGGTAGACATATTTTAAGGAAGGTATTTTTCTGCTTTCTTCTAAATGTTACAACACAGATGAGTAAACCTTCTTTCAAAGTTAGCACTGGCAACAGGAACTGACTTTGGTCCTTTGTTGAAGAGTCCATGGACTGTAGAAAATCTGTCAACCTATACAGATTATTATTGATATTACATCAAGATCTATGTTCTAACTTCACAAGACAATGACAAGGCTACAGAGAAATTATTCGATATCCTGCAAATTTCTCTTTCAGTCAAGAAATATTTATTTTATTACTTTTAAAAGAGTCATAACCTGTGTATACTAAGAAAACAAATAATGTAACATTAATTATTGACTGCACTAATATATGACACTCCCAAAATGAAAGGAAAAAATACATGCTCAGATAGTAAAGCTATGATAAGGGGGTCAGAATTTGTTTGAGTCTACAATTTTTCAAATGCTTTATTTTACTTTGAGGTCACAGACATGTTCCATATTGTGGATGAAACAGTAAGAATGACCTGTTCTGACACTTTCAGAATATTAAGGATTTTGTAAGTTGAACTCCCAAAGCCTCTTGTGACTTCATTAGCCACTTTTTGTTCTCTTCTGTCAAAAACTCAAAGAGGTAATTCATGCCATTGTGTCATTCCAGGTTATACCCATGGCATGAAATTAGGCTTTCTTTGTGTTTTCAATAATACTTTAGGGTAACATTAGCCTTTCTTTTCCTTTTCTATTGCATTGGTGGTGACTTGATTTTTTCCTGTTTGACTGTCAGGTGGAAATAAGGTAGCTGAAGACAGAGACAATGAGGTTGGAAAATAAAAACAGCAACACATCTTCATAGGAGTTCTATTGTCCTGCTGTAAAGTGAAGTGCAAATCTACCAGCTGCAAGAGAACAAAGAGCTTGGCATATAATCCTAGTAATGAAGAGCTCTTCTGTCCTGCTAGATTCACTTCACAAGCTCTTGAAGTCCATTGTAGTACTATTATCGTTATGATAAGAGCTTTAGGAGGTTCAGCCTAAGGGGACATACATTGTTGTACATAAAAAAGAGACCCAGTGTGTGTGTTTACATCCTTAAATAGGACTTTCAGATTCAATTTCCTTTTGTTCAGCTACCACAGATCTCAGAATCAGAGACACATTTAGGAAGTCAGTCTCCCTTCATACATTCTGCTCAATCATTTCCACCATTTTAACAATTGATAAGGACAGCAACAACTGAAGCAGAAATTCATATCATTGCACACATAGCCCAAAGATCAAATTAAATACATTATACCTTAGTCCAAGTATTCATTGTGTGTGTGTTTGTGTATATGTAGATAGGCACATAATATATACTTATATTTAGTACACATTACCTATCTTTACATTTATATATATTTACTATATGCCAGTTTGGCTAAATCATATATATTTTTTAACTTAAGAATTTTACTTAAAGCAAAGAAATTAAATGAAGAAATGCAATTTAAAATAAACAGATATTTGAAATTGTTTATATCATGGAAACTGTGTTATCCACTGAATGTTTTACATACTAAATGATATCCTGGACTGCATATTTAAATATACTTCATAGAGACTGATGCATTGAAGTAAATTGGAGCAAAAAGAAAAATATGTGCCTAGAATTGAGACTCAACATGACACATTTAAGAACCTAAAGAAAATTATCATATTGGAATATAGCAGTTTGATATTATTGATGAATTCTAAAAAGAAATATTGGATTATGTTTGTAAACTGATCTTTTCCTCTGGGTGTATTAGAGTGTATTGGATTCAGAGGTTTTGCTTTTACTTGATTAAATACTGATTAAGGCTTTGATTGGGCCACATCAGTAGAACATTGAGTAAAACTCCTCTGCAGAGAAGGGAGTTTGGAATCTTGAGCTAGAGCCCTGGAAAGTAAGCACACAGAGGAGTCTGGTTGTGAGGAAAGAGAGAAGGCCCCAGGAGGAGAAACAAGGAGTTCATCTGAGAGTCTACAGCTGGCCTTGTGGGGATAAAGCAGCTGAGTCCAGAAAGAGGCAAGCCCTGAGAAGAGAGGAACCCAAGAAGCCTGAACCCTGGCAGATGTTGGCAGCCATCTTGCTCCAACACGTGGCCATAGACTTTGGTGAGGGAAGTAACTTAGGCTTTATGGCTTGGTAACTGTAAGCTTTATAAAAACCAGTCGATTTCTGGTATTTTGCATCAGCATCCCTTTGGCTGATTAACACATAGATTAGAGTGGGATGGCAAGTAATGAGAATGGAGACATTTTGGGGAACCAAATTATTGAAAACACATCAAACATGTTCAGAATTTTTATTTACAATTTTATCTGGAAAGCAATTATTTGTGGGAGGGTAAACTGAATAGGATGGGGGTTCTATTAAATAGACAAATCTGGCTGCACCATGGGAAATGAAGAGAAGGGAGATATGGCTGGAGACAGAGAGCTGTTAAGAAACTGTGACAGAGAGTTAGTTGCAATGCTTCAATATTTGTACATTAGTTGTAACAAATGTACCATACACATGTAATGTTATTAATAGGGGAGAGTGGGAGAGAGAATGGGAGTGGTTTGGATATATGGGAATCCACTATATTTTCTATGCGACTTTTCTGTAACCTAAAGAGTCTTTGAAGTTAAGCAAAAAAACAACAACAACAAAAAAAACACAAAAAACAAAGACACTGGGGGAATATATGGAAAAAATTGTCCATGTACACAAAAGATAACAGATCTTGCAGTGATGAAAGACAGAATGAAAAAATTTTATTTTTATTTTTTAGTTTTGTTTATGCATTTCATTTGTTATTTATTATTATTATTTTATTATTTATTATTTTTATTCATTTATTTTCTTGACTTGTTTTTGGGGGAGGTTTTGAATTGCAGAAGGGTCACAACTGTTGGAGGTGAGGATCACTGGTGCAGAAGGTCAGTGATGAGGAGATGTGTGGGGAGAGGTGCACCTGAGTCATGTCTCTAGGGCATATGAATATGTTCAAGTGATTATGGGGCCTTGTTTCAGTGGGTGGAGACCCAAACAATAACCAAAAGATATTGAATTCCCATCCTGGAAAGTCCTGGTACATTTTCTAATGGAGCAGCAAGAATTTCCTGAGTACGTGGGCAGCGCCTAGCAAAGGAGGACAGACCAATACATCAGGCCCTTGATACTGATGGTTGTACTTATGAACCTCATTCTTGTGAAATTAAAACTTAGCCTAGGATCATATATTGCCTAAAAGTTACCTCTTGAAAGTCTCCTTGTTACTCAAATGTTGCTTCTTTCTAAACCAAACTCAGCATATAAACTCACTACCTTCCCCTTGGTGTAGGACATGACTCCCTGGAATGAACCTCCCTGGCCCCCGAGGGATTATTACCAAGCACCAACTAGGCAAGTATTTGGAAAAAGACCTTGACCAAATGGGGGAACTATTAAGTACAAATGAGTTTTTATGGCTAAGAGATTTCAAAATGAATTAGAAGGTCATTCCAGAGGTTATGCCTATGCATGTCTCAGCAGGATCTCATTGACTGGCACAGTAAACAGTGCCTCAAGCAGTGGGGTTCCTGAGGGCTCTAGAGAAATCTATACATGATGTGCAGAGCAGAAAATCTTAGGAATTTAGTACCCTGTCAATGGGCCTTACTTTGGAATAAATGCTCCCCAATGTAACAGTGTTAGACTCATTTATAATTTCCCTACACATGGCTCTTCTTCCCATTTTATTTGAACTTATAATTAGCACTCTACTTGTTAAATATATGTCCCAGAGACTTAAATCTTTGGTCCGTTCATATGCTGGTTGCACTCCGAATCTCAGCAGAGTTGCAACACCTACTCATCAGTTCATCAGACTCACCCAGGACAACTAACAAAAGGATGATGATGGACAATGCCCATGCCAAAAAACAGAGAGCATATACAACTGCAAACAAGACAGTTCCATTCATCTGCCCATAGGATGTAAGCCCCCTCTCAGCCAGAAATAGAATGGGTATCAACATCCCCAAATCTTCAAGACTGGGGAGTGAACAATGGACTAAAATAGACGTATTATTACTCTATTATTATTCTATTATAAACTTATTATTATTCTAGCAATGGAAGAACTTGTATCATTGATATAAAGGCATTGGCCACCAGAGGTTCTAAAGGAGGGAGAGGGAAGAATAAGTACAACATGGGGGCATTTTGGGGACATTGGAATTGTCCTGTATGACATTGCAATGATGGATACAGGCCAATATACATTTTGTCAAAAGCTATAAAATAGCGTGGGGCAGTGTAAACTATAATATAGACTATAGTCCTTGGTTAATACAATGCTTTCATATGTGTTCCTCAATTATAAAAAATGTAACAAACTAATGAAAGATGTTGTTAATGTGGAAAAATGTGGAACGGGGAGGGATTGGGTACATGGGAACCCCCTATATTTTTAATGTAATATTTATGTAATCTAAATCTTCTTTTAAAATAAAATAAAATATAAAATAAATTGTGACAGGGCTTTACCTTCCTTCCAAGGACTTTTAATGCATTTCTAGGGTCATGAGAGTGCTTATTCATAGAGAAAATCATGAAGGCTAATAAAAATATATAAATGTTAGCAAAGAAAAAAGAATGCAGTGCATGGATCTGAGGGCTTTAAACAAATAGGAAAAGAAGCTATGTCTTGATGGCAGGTGACAATACCAGAGCTCTGGAGACCCAATTCTGGGACAATGGCAACATGGAGAATCTGAAACTGAGCCTTCTGTTTCATGTTTGGGATCTGGGAAGGAATTAAAATGGTCCCTGGTCCATATCTCCTCTTAGATCTAGATAGAACAAACCCTCTAGAGTAAATCATTCCAAGTTGGACCCTCATAATTTTCATAGACTAAAAGAAAATTGCAAATCTAAGATTAAGCATAACTAAATAAGTCATTATGGGTAAGAATCAGCAGAAAATTAAAAAAACAAACAAAACAGATTTAGACATGCCAGAAAGACTTAAGGTATTGGAACTATCGAATATAGCATATAAATTATTTACAGATAAAGCATTTATGGAACAAAGGGTAGAGTAACAAAAAAATGAGATGGCAACAAGGAATTTTTTATAATGATAAAGGATATATAAAGAAAAATATAATTAAAAAATGAAAATATTAATAAAGTAGCAAGTTACAGTTTTAAAAATAGTGAATTAGAAGACAGATCTCATAATACAGTGAAGAGAAACAGGGAAATGAGGACTCAAAAAGAGATATGGAGGGGGATTGGGTGTAGCTCAGTGGTTGAGCACCTGCTTTGCATGTACAAGGTCCCAGGTTCGAACCCTAGTACCACATTAAAAAAAAAAGAGAAAGAGAGAAAGAGACATGGAGTATAGACTCCGAAGAGCTACCATTATCTAATTGGAAGATAGAATCAGAAGAGCTAATATTATCTAATTGGAGTTTCAGAAGGAGAAACTAAAGAAAATGGAGCAGTAAGTACATGTGAAGAGATAAAGTCTGAGAATTTCCCAGAACTGATAAAAACATGACTTCTCATATACAGAAAGTACACCAGATAAAAAGCAGAATTATATGAGAAAGAGAGAGAGAATGAGTAAGCCACAACAGATACATTTAAGTAAAAGCAGAAAGATCACCTACCAGAAAGGATAGGTTGACAACATATATTTTAATAGTATATATGAAAGCCAAAGGACAGTGGAAAATACATTCAAAGGGCTAAGAGGAAAAATAAAAGAATGCTGAATCAGACTTTTGGCTTTCAGAAATAAAGCACAATACATTTATTTTTAGATAAATAAGCATAAAATATTTTTTTCATCAACAAATCCTCTCCATGATGAACTTACAAGGGATGTATTAGGAAGAAGGCCTATTAACCCAGAAAGTTTAGTTAGATACAAAAAGAATAATGAGCCAAGGAATTGGTAAACATACAGATAAATATATTTATTTCCTCAACATATGTATTGAGTATCTACTATATACCAGTCACAGTTCTAAGAAAATTACTTTCGAAAGAAGTCAGCATTTTTGAGGTTCACATTCTAGTGGACAGAGATAGACAACAACAACAACAAATATATATATATATGCATATATATGTTATAGAGTCTTTTAAATAAAACAAATAATAGCTATGTAAAATTATAATAACAATGTTTAATTTATGAGGTTAAAATAAATTTAAAGTGCTATTCCAATATATTATATATGTCAGGAAGGGAGTCAAGAAGATTTAATTTTCTAAAGCCCTTTCATTTTTCAAAGTGTGTGATTGGGTATAATAAATTTTAGAATTTGTTAAGTATACGTGATGATATTTCAAGGTTGGCTTTTAAAAGACTAATATTGCGTGTACAATTGCCAAACCAGTAAAGGACCAAGCAACTGCAAGCGTGCAAATAAAACATATAAAGCAAAAAACTATGACTGAAATCCAGGTTAAAAATGAAAAAATGAAAGCCCTTAATCTAGGGTAGTCAAAATGAGGAGTGGGAAAAGTAAGCAAATTCTATAACTAAGTGACAGAATCGATAGAATAAAGTGATGGGTTGTAATGTGAGAGAGCAAGGGCAGGAAGAGTCAAGAGAAAATCCCAGGTTTCTGGCTGGATGATTTGCATGGATGCTGCTGCCGTTTATTAGGATGAAATAAACAATTGGGGAGGGTTCTGGTGATTTTCATGTTGTTTTGGATATGTTCCACATTCATTCCTATACATATACATGTTTAAAAAGGTTCTGTATATTAGCCTTGTTTATAATAGTTAAAAATAAGAAAAAGTTAGCTTATTTGGGTATATATAATACAGGGAGCATTTATGTAGCTGTTTTAAAACATTGAGGAGCAACTTCAGCTTAAAGAGACTGGTTGAATACCTGTGTTCAAAATCATAAGCTCCAGAAATAACCCCGAAATTACAGTAAAGATTGTGAAAATTTATTTAAAAACAAATGCAGAGAGGGACAAAGAGATGGGAAAAGTGTGTTATATAATATAAAAATAATTGTGGGGCATCAAAGTAAAGTGAAGAGTGCTGGACCGAGCTGACCAGAGAAAGATGAAACCTAAGCCTGTCTGGTGGGAATCTAGCAAGCAGTGATCCTGTTGGTAGCACAGACTCCTCAAACAGGTTCGGCTACTGCAGCATCAGATAATTTGGAAGACCAGAATAGGAACTGGGCAGAAACAGATGGATGGATTGAAAAGTTAGCATATAGAAAATTTACAACCCCAGAACATGTTTCTCTCCCCACCTCCTTCACTTTTATCTTACCAGGCAACTAGCTCAGGAGTAGAAAAAAAGTTTTTGCTTCTTTTTTGTAATTAGTTTCCTTTTTGAAATTTTTCCTGGAAAAGATTGTCCAGCTGATGGCAGAGGTGAAGTACCATGATGAATTCAGGATTTTAGGTGAAAATCTGCTTATTGAACGGTGAAACCTCCCCTACCCACCTACCCAACCCCCTCCCCAGGCAGTCTGATTTGTCGCCTTGAGCAAGAGGTTGATGGATTGTTCCATGAGGAACAAGTGATCAGCCCAAGCAAGCAGAAAAAAACACAACCAGATATTGACATTTGTGATCCTTCATATTAGAGCGGTAACCCTAATTTAAGTCTTGTAAATCGATAAGCCTCTACCATATAGATACTTACATTTATGTGGACAATTTCTAATCAGCCCTTTAAGGCCTCCATCTTAGGAAAAAAAAATAAAAAGAGCAGATAGCAAAAGTTACCAGATCCTTCAGGAAGGCGCAAACATGAAAGGCAAAAATCAAAACAGAACACCGGAAAACGTGGACCTTTTAATGTTGGAATTTATGTAGGAAATATTTTTTTAATTAAATATATTGATGTCATAAAAATATAATGGCTCTATGAATGAAGAATAAATTATATAAATTAAAATAAAAATCAGCCAACAAAAAAGTTCTGGCAAATTAAAAATATGAGATCAATAGATAAATTCAGTAGATGCTTTAGTAGATAAAAGTTGAGTAATCTAGAGCTTTGAATAAGAGAAAACCAAAACAATAAAGATATGATCAGATAGTAGTTTCATTCTAGGATGCTGGATATCCAAATTATAAATGTTTCAGAAGAAAACCAACAAAATAGGCTAAGAAAACATTGTCAAACTGAAAGACATTGTCTCCAGCAAAATAAATGCATACAGAACCAAATAAAGGTATTCCATCAAGACATTTTACAACACCAGCAATAGATAGATTGTAAAATTTCCAGGAGAATAAATAATTTACACAAGAGGATCAGGAATCAAAATGCCACGATACTTCTCAAAAGCAACACTGAAAGATAAAAAGCAGTGATGTGATGGCTTCAAAATACAAGGGGAAGAATCATTTCCATTCTAGAATTTTGGACCCAGGCAAATTATCATAAAATGAGAAGGTAAGAGGAAGTCATTTTTACAGACATGAGGTCTTAAAAAGTAGCTTTTCTGTACCCTTCCTAAGGAAAACATTAGAGAAGACTCTTCATTAAAATGAGGACATAAACCCTGAAGGAGTATGACTGAGAATGCAGAAAGAGGTTATAACACCTCACACATCTCTCTGTCTATAGATAAACACTATCTATCTATCTATCTATCTATCTATCTATCTATCTATCTATCTATTTCTCCATCATCTTTCTCTCTATTTCTCATCTCTCTTTCTCTCTATTTGTCTTCTCTCTATCTTTCTATGATCTACAGAAGAGAGAGAGAGAGAGAGACCGAGAGACAGAGAGACAAACAGAGAGAAAGACAGAGAGAATGAGAAGTAAAAACAAAGTATAATAGTAAAAGTAATTTCCAAGACATGGCTGGAATTGGTCTAAGGAGCCATGAGTCAAGACTGGAGTAGAAGGACAAAGACTCCAGATTAAAAAAAAAAAAATGTCTGATATATTTGACTATATTGCACATATTGGTAAATATTCTAAAAACATTGAATTGTACAACTATAAATGGGTCAGTTTTATAGTATGTGAATTACATCTTAATGAAGTTGTTAAATAAAAGTTGAAAAGTGTGTTTGTATACATAGTTTTCAAAAACTTACTGCATGTGAACATTACTGTGTTTCAGCCTCACTCAGAACAGTTTCCTTATTTATGTGACTTGTCCAACGTACATAACTGTTAAGTAAGATTGGAACCAATATACTGGCTCTCTGTTTTTGTGTGTTTCTTTCTGTTCCTTGGGCTGAGCCCATTACTTTGGAGTAGCATTGACTCTTTCAGATGCAGGAGCATAACTTATATGAGCAAAGAAAATATAGATTAGCCAGGATTTCAGATGTTATTAGGCACATAGCTGCTTGTCTGTTAAGGGAAGTCAGAAAATAAAATAAAATAAAACAAAATCTCAAATACATTTATTAACATTTACATTTTTTTCTTTATATAGAGATTTTTTTCAGTTTTGTTAATATAGCTATGCTTCTATTGAATCTGTCCATTGCTTCTTTTAAAATAAATCTCTGAGAAAATATTATACCTTTAAAATACAACCTTGCCAAATTTTAGTAAAAACAAAAATAAGCTGATTGAAACATTATCATTTCAAAACATTGGAATATTTTGCATCTAGTTATCCCATGCTTTGTTTTTATTTGGTGTTTAGGGTTTAATCAAGCTGAAAAAAATACATAATTCAGAACACACTTTAAGTGAGCTACTAACATAAATTACTATTCACAGTTTACATTTTTATAAATGTTGATTCTTTTATTTTATCAAACATGGTTTACCATCTCTAATAAAGTCACCATCCTGGCTTTCTCCAGTTTTATCATTGAAATAAAATAGAAGCATCTGGTATAGTTCCTATGACTTTTAATTTAGCATTAAGAACTTTTAAGACTTAAGAAAGGGCATTAGCTTGTGAATCAGGGAAAACCTTATGATCTAAGGTTTTTTTTTTATTCTCTTGTTCTTATGTTCTGTAAATTTTTATACTCTGCAAAAACAAACAAGCATGAACATCAAACATAAAATCACATAGGCAGTCCATACTTGACCTCCCTGCATTGTATATAAATATTATAGGATGATGATCAAGAAGAAAGGTGACACCTAAAGAGATGTCAATCCAATCCAACACAGGTGTCAGGGTCTCCAGCAAAGTCATCACTCAGACAGGCTATGATGGAAAGGTGTTTTTCACACATAGAAAAGAAAAAGGAAGGACAGCTTCGCTAATGGGTGTCAGTTCCCAAGAGCCATAGGGTCTCAATCCATCACCAACACGAGGAGGTGTATGCACAGCACCCCTTTCTGGTGTTCTTGTGCTGCCTGGGGTAGGAACACCACCCTTCCTTGTCAGTGACAGATATACCACTGGGGTGGGAGCTGGATGTCATAGAAGATATGCCCGACAGAGTCAGACTGGCTCCAGTGAATATTTATATATGCTCGGCACAAGAAGGGAAGGGCGGTACCAGCAGTGCCCTTACCTAAGGGGTTGTGTTTTATCCTGCCAGGCTGACACACCTGGTCCTGAGCACAGGATGTATTTGTGGGACCCAGGGAAAGGCTGCAGACTGTGCTAAGGCTGGCCCCAACCACAAAGGGTATCCAGTATTTCTCACATTTTACCACTTGAAATGTACTCCCTGTTCTTTCACTCCCTTTCATCCATCCTCTGAACCAGGAGAGCTAGAGAAAGGAGTTTAGTAATATCCAAAGCCTTCCTGAATTACAGAGGAAAGAATAACTAGAATTCAGAGTCAGGTTCATACATGTTTGGCTCAGGCACAAGGCACAGATTAGGGGAGAGAGAAAAAGGTCCTACATTCAAATAGTCTGGCCTTTCCAGTTCTCTGTGCATAAAATGTAGTTGACTGGGAATAGAATCTTCCATTTCATCATCAAAGAGAAAGTCTATTACAATAGAAAGGCCTTTTTGGAGAGGAAACACAGGCTTTAAATCTAAAAGGCATAGATCATCTAGGAAAGCTGAGAGTTGTCATATTGAGGAAGGAAAAGGCATGGAAACATAAACTTTGCCTTCGTCCCTGTATCCTGATCCAGCAAGAGTCCAAAGGACATGTGGATGAGGACCTGGCTTGGAGAAGGGGAATCTTAGATGAGAAAAGATCCTAGCAGAAAAACAAAATAACTTCTAAGTACCTGGGTTTTAGCTGGGACTAGAGTGAGTGGAGGGTGGGAGGAGGAGTAAAACTCTGCAGGCAAGAAGCTGAAGCTCTTGGGTAGTTGAGTATTAACCATAGATAACTATGCCCAGAGAAAACTATATGCATTATGCTTCTTCACCCAAATGTCCCTAATTCCCTGTTATCTCCTTTAACCTCCACTTCCATTAAAAGTTAATGACATTCTAATAGGAACTCTATTGTGATTTTTGGAAGCTAATTTAATACACTTCATGCCAGGTTGTAAATGACTAAGAATCTCAGTGTCTTATAAGAGAGAAAAAAATCAAAATAGAGAGAAAGATGATATTAAGAACTAAACAGTGGTTTCAATTCCTCTCTAAAGAGCTTACCACTATTTCCTTTGCCTGTGATGACTTCCCCTCAATTCTTCTGATAAGCCTTCCCTGAGGCCCTTGTTTGTGCTCAGTATCTCCCCTTTCTTCTTCCTTCCCTTGAATAGCTCTCAGCATAATGTATTTTTACAAGTCTATCTTCCCACTCAACTGTAAGCTCTTTAAGATCAATGACTGTGTCTTAATTTTTTGCCTCCCAGTGTCCAGAGCATTGCCTGGAACATAAAAGTGTATATTTGTTGAATGATTGAATAAATGAATGGATGAATGAATTCTTACTATTGCATGGCTTTGCCCTGGTATTTTTTAGTATTCCTTATTAAAATTTGATACTTCCTTAATTAAAAATGGCTTGTTTACATGTCATAAACTCTATTTTTCTCACAAATTTGATACTTCTCTCTTTTCCATGACTAGATAGAAATGTGGCTACTTTAATTTTTCATGAAAGAGAGAAAAAAAATGCTGTTCTCACCAAGTTTGTAAAGGAGAGTGTAAAATTCAAAGACAACAGGCACTTTTGAGTGATTGCTAAAGGGAGATTCCCAAATATCTAGTCAGCAGTTTGATGTCTTTGGCATAATTAAAATAATAAATGTTAGGATACCTGGAATGCCTTTTTCTTAATTAATTCAATTATTCTTTATTAAAGGTTTTTTATTGGGAGAAAGAAGTAAGGAAAAACCTAAGAGAATTTAAAGATATTTGTTTTGGATTGTAGAGAAGGTATAGGAAAAAAAAAATTGTGTGTTCTACTATGCAGAAAACCCCAGTGACATAAATCATGGGAACATGGTTATCTTCTGTTCCAAATACTCATCTTCCTCTGTCTTTTGCTTCTCACTCTCAAACTGAGAGCTCTATATTGGCATCTTTTCCTATGGCTCCTCACCTGTGATGTTTGGTGGTAAATGCTGGAGACAGGACTTACACTTGTGAGTCTGTTCCTTGGACTTGGATTTCCCCTTTCCCCTGCCCCAAAAAACTGTGCCTGAATTATCTTAATGGTTCTCAATGACAGCTGAGGGTGAACTTGAGGGAAATAAGAAATTGTAGAGAGGAGCTTTGAAAAGGCAATCGTCACGATAGCCAAGGTGGTGCATAGAAGATCTGCTGCCGCAGAGGGTAATTTTCATGTCCATGAATAGTATGAAAAAGGATCCTCTGCTACATTTCTCCAATACTCTTGATTCCCTCCCCCTTCCCCACCACTAGATATGTGTTATTAGTTGTTAAATACAGCAACTCTACCACCACCACAATGTTGGTATTTACATAAATAATTCCTTTGGATACCCTCTTGCCTGAGCAGAGAGTAGGCTATGATAATACTAAGACTAATGCTGATGGCCTAATCCCTAGAAAGGCCATCCATCTGATAAATATTTACATAGTCTTATTTACCTCACCCATTAATAATTGATTTTTCAAAATGATCCTGCCACTTTTGCTTCTATCTTCTTTCTACTTGCTGTCTCCTAGGTCTAAGATGATCTGGGTTGGTAATTTTTTCACCTTCTGCTTCACTTGATTGAAGTAGTTCTCATGCATAATTTGGGTTGCTACCTCTTGATTGCTGTATTTACAAGTACACTGTTTTTGTGCTTACATTTAGCTTGATTCTTGAGGAGGATGAGGCTTGTGAAATGTAACTTTCATTATTTGTGGAGAATTTATAATGTGCATGATTTTCTTGGGGATTTTTTTTTTATTTGTGCAATTTTTTCTTATAATAATAAGAGGGTATCTTTGATTCTTTGCATTTTTACAGACTAGTTTTTTTGGTATATTTTGTTTTTGTGGTTGTTTCCTTTAACTCAGTGCTAGAAACCTCAGAATATATGGTTTAGTTTAGGAGATTTACAGTTATATAGATATGTAATTTCTTTCAAAACTCTGTTTTTGCCCAAGTGACTAATAGTTGTTTTTCAGGAAACTATTAACAATCCTTCTTTATGAAGGGAGCTTGGGAATTTCTTTGGGAAATACTTAGGACATTTGCTTCCTAATCTTGAAGTGGTCTTGGGCCTTTCCAAAAATGATATTAAGCTTATTTGTCTATCCGTTGAAAAATTATTGTTCAGAATAAAATGTAGGTGGTTTATTAGAGCTAGTAATTTTAATATCCAAATTTCCATATTCCCAAATCTATCAGATTTGACAATAATAATTTAATTAACTTTTAAAATTATAAATGTAGTGCATTTGTCATTGTAGAACATATAGAAAATAGAGAAAAACATAATAAGGGAAACAAAACCTGCAAAACTCAGAGAAAGCTACTCTTAGTTTTTTTGTTTTTCCCCATTCTTTTTCTATAGAAATGTGTGCAAATTTACACACCCTTATACATAAACAAAATTAAGATAATACTATATAGACAATTTTATACTCTGCATTTCTCCTTCGGCATTATATTGTCGGTTTCCCCAAATCCTTTCACACTCTCTGACAAAATTATTTTAATAAGCTGCATAGAATTATTACTATGGAGTTAGTATCACTTATTTAATTCATATCCTATTGTTAGATATTTATTTGGTTTTTAACTTTTCCTATTAAATAATATTATATTAAATATGTTTCTACATACACTTTTAGAGCATCTCTTATTCTTTCCTTAGGTATAGAATCTGGTCTTATTTAAATCCTTTTCATACATATTGCTAAATGATTTACCAAATGCTGAAGGTCAAAATTGTATCTGGTGTTCATTTAATTTATGTCTGAGTACTTATTAAAATTTAGTTTTTCCATTTACCAGCTATTTGTATTTCTTTATATTTAGTATCCATTTCATGCCTTTATCTAATTTTCTGCAGCAGGTATTTGTCTTACTTATTGGATTATAAAAACTGTTTACATATAATTATTCAATTATTCAACATATTTTTTAACTGAGCACCTGATTTGGTGCTAGCTGCTGAGAAAACAACATAGCTAAGTACCTAGTTTCTTTGGCTTATATTTTTGAGGCCAAAAACAGAAAATAAATAGGTAGACAAATAAGTTAAAAGGAAATAGTGATAAGGATATGTAAAAGAAAAAAATGATACTTGAACTAAGGTGACCAGAGGCATAGTAAGAGCCTCCACTCTTTCAAATCATCTTTATTTCATATCCCACACACTTCTTGTCAAACATCTTAAATATTTTATTATTATTTTTACTTACAACTTTTGTGAGAAGAGTTATTAGTAATATAAAATCAATATCTTATCTTCCTTTTTAGCTAATATCCTTCCTTGATCATGAATTTAGTAGTAATTGCTGGTCATTGAGAATTCTGAAGAGTTGTTAAATTGGTTTTCTAAATTGAGTTCACAATATGGTAGTTTATGGCAATGTATATTTGTTAACAGTTTATCAAAAACTTGAAGTTCTGGACTAATTTCAAGAGCAAAGAATAAAAGCACAAAATGTGAAACTCAGCTTAGCATGTTCCATGTAGTTTTTTCCCCCATGTTGTTTTGCTGTAGGGAGAATCGGGATGGGGAGATAATTGGGCTTTCTGAACAAATCTGAAGAGACTCCTTAAGTGTGCCCACGTATGCAGTGCAATTTTGGAGGGAGCTTCTCTGAGAAATATCGTTTCATTTTATTTTTTAACAATTAGCTTTAATCTGTAACAGTACACTTTAAGGAGTGAGAATAAAATAGAGGCAAACAAGGATGGTACTTGTGAGTAATAAAGAGGTTTCAGGATATGGGCTCTGAGTCACAGGGGGAAAAAAGAAAGAAAGTAAGATGATTAAGGGAAGTGAACATGTACTCATGTCATCTTCCTCTCCTGTGACCCACTAGACCATGCCCAAACATAGGTGTTAGAGAGTTATGCCCTATATAAGTAACAAATCTATAAAAAAATTCTCCAAATTGCCATGCATGATAAAAAAAATAAGGAAGGTGTTTAAGGATTCTCAGTTGCACAGACAATGAATTATATTTTCAACACCATGCAAGGTCTTGATTAAGATCTGTAATCAATTAGAAGACAGAAGTAAGAGTATAATCAATCCTGGTAACTAATTAGATTTTTATAATGATTTGTGTGGTGCTAATAATTTTGTTGCAAATGAATAAAGTGAAAACCCATTTGAAGTTCCACTCTTCCAGAGGCAATGTGTGATGGAGAGAGAAAACAAGAGAAGTGTGAGCTGAAGTGACAAATGATTACACTTAACAGGCTAAGAGCCCCAGAAGTTCTAGATAGGAAATAAGGAGGGACATTGGGAAAAAGAATGTACTCCTCCATTCTTAGGAAACAAGTAATCGTGTACCAAACACAACAAAAAACACTAACTCCAAAATGACCATTATCAATCACATGTTATCCTGGGAGCAAAGAGAGGAATTCAAGCCATATAAGCACAGTGGCCATTCTCAACAGGTTTCCCACCCTCTTCCCACGCCTTTCATGTTGGCATGACAGGCATGTTCTTCACTTCTCAGAGGTCTACAACCTGTCCTTATGGACTTTAAAGTATTCAGAGACATGACAAATGTAACATTCTCAAAATTAATTTTAACCAAAGCATTCTAAATTACATATATCTCTTGCTGAAATTTTCAAACAAATTAATTTTAATAGGAATAGCTTATGATGATCATGTTTTACCATTGCTGAACTGTATGTGTGTATTTGTATACTTATAGATATTAAACTTTATGTCCTATGTTTGGAGCCTACCTCTGAAGCACATAATCCAGGGCCTAGCACAGTGTTATATATTATTAGACACAAAACAAATGAGGTTGAAATAATCTATTTAGCATTTTAGGATGATTATGGTAATGATGATAATGACAATGACAATAGTGATGATTTCTATTCACAAAGCTACCATTTATTTGCCAGAAGTGACTGGTACTGCCTAAGCACAACATGAACAGATTATCTCATGTAATTCTTTAACAATCCAACTTGGAAAATGCCATAAATTTAGGGATGAGAAACGTTCTCTAGTCTGCAATAGAGCCAGAATATAAATCTGGTGATCAGAAAGCCCCATGTCCTCAACCACTACACACTGTTTCCATCACTTTTTTTTTTTTTTTTTAAATAAAGTGTTAGGCATTCCGTGGTGCTACTCATTGTTTGAGAGGCTCTGTGTGACCAACTGTTCACACTTTGTCTCCTGAACCTTTTTGAAGGCAGTCCTTATAGGCCATAGGCAGACATGTTTCAACATACCTCCTCCAAGGAACAAAACAACTGGAATTCTGTATTGGGAAACCCTGAGGAACTAAAACATAGGTTTATGAAACTTTTACAATTTTTGTTAGTGTCCTGTAATTTTTAAAATATTAGATATATTTTTAAGTAAAGAGGGTGCCTTAAGAAATTTCCCTCAGGAAAATTCTGGGTTTACAAAGCTGAAAGTTAAGGGCAGGGTTTCCTCATATAGTTATACAAAAGGACCTGGGTGAATGATCTCTGAAATCTCACTTAGCTGGCTCTCACTTAGCTGTGTATCCTGGTACTGGGGCAGTATTAGCCTGGAGAAGAGGAATGCCTTTTTCTTGGCACTAAGTCATCATCTGCACTCCAAGACATCTGCCCAAAGAGGGCTCCTTTATCTACTACAAAGGCAACATATTACATTCACAGTGGGTTTCCTTGTAGGCACCAGGCATGAAGTATGGTGTTACTCTTAGAAATGCAGAAAAGCCAGGAGAGTAGTCATAAACAACGTATGCATTACAGAGGCCCTGTGCTCAGGCTCTTATTTGAATTTTCAGAAGCAAATTTAAGGAGAAAAAAAATTTAAAAGTATTTTGACTGTTTGCTCTGTTTGCCATAGAATAATGTTAGTTAAGCATTATTCAGAGAAAAAATTAATTGCCAGCATTCAGAATGGATAAAGAACTTGCAGGTTTGAGGCCGCCCAATCTCAAGGTAAAAGATGAGTTTTGTTGGTAAATAAAACTACATAGCATATATGAGGGCATTAAAAACCCTGAAAAATCTCAGGTGAAAAGATACACAGCAGGCAAGCAAACTTTCAGGTCTAAGAGAGGTTAATGAAAGTAGCAAAGATGCAGTTTTAAATAAGAGCTCTGTTGGCTCCAATTTCATATTTTAAAATGTAATTCTTGGAGAACTTCTACTTCATTCATGATGGTGTGGTTTATCCACCTTCCCTCCTTAAACAATTAAAAAACTGTGCAGATTGAAACAATGGTTTACAGACTTTCAATAACAGACAGCCTGGGTTGTATACTCTGGAAAAAGGAACACAAAGGAATTAAGTCCCACATTTGCCCAGGCTTCCTGCCTCGAGGCTACTGTCAGGCTCCAGTGAAGAGAGAAACACAGAGCCCAGCAATTTGCTGAGCTGAGAAAATAGAAGTTGAAAGTCACAAAGGCCAAGGGAACTAGATTTTGGAGGCAGGATACCAGACAGAAGAAAGATACAGAGAGGAAGAACATTCTAGAGATCTGCAGAAGGGTCCCCTCAATTTTTGGATTGAGTAATAACCTGTTCTTATGAAAGGAAACTACCTGAAGCTGGACAGAGAGCCATTGGAAAGCAGTGGCCAAAGAAATCCCAATAGTCAAGTGAGTTGGGATAGTCCTTGTTCTCTCTATCCAAAGTGCATAGCCCTTGTAGTACATAGAGCATTGGAGAAGAGTGGCAAGTACGGTGAGGATAAATTTGTCCTGGCCTAAAGGATTCTCTGCTTCCTCCTAACCAAGCTTTACACTCAAGCTTGAAAGGATCAAACTGATTTCAAACAACTTTGCTACATGCCGGACAAAACAGAAAACTATTTAAAAGGGATCCAACAAAACCCAGAAACCAACAACAGAGAGTTCACAATGTCTGGCTTCCAATGAAAAGTTATCAAGAAGCAGTAAAAAAAAGACCAGTAATCAAGAGAAAACCAATACCCAAAAGGACAGAAATGACCTTAAAATAGCTATTATAAATATGTTCCATATATTCAAGGTGAATGAAAAAGTAACATGAAAATTATATATGACCTAAATGGAACTTCTATGAAGAAAAGTATAGTATCTGAAATGAAAAAAAAATAGTGGATTGGGTAATAGCAAATTAAAATAATTGCAGGAAAGAAGATTGGTAAAACTTAAAGCATGCTAATATAGACTATCCAAACTAAAACCCACAGAGTAAATAAATTATTGAAATGAATGAACAGAGCATTAGTGACCTGTGGAACCATATCACATATTTTGGAGACCTAGAACTGAATCTTTTAGAAAGCCATAAATAAAAGAAAAAGAGGTAGGGAGCAAAAAATATTTGGAGGAAAAAATGGGCCCCAAATTTCCAAATATGGTATTATAAACACACAAAGCCAAAAAGATCAAGTAAATTCGTAAAGGAACAACATAATGAAATTGGCAAAAACATGGTGTAGAAAAAAATCTTAAAAACAGCAAAGAGGAAAATCTATATTATATAGAGAGGACCAATGAATGATAGCAAACTTCTTGTCAGAAAATTTGTAAGTCAGAAAAACTAAAGCAATATTTTTAAGTACCGTAAAAACTTTTTAAAAACCAACACAGACTCGAAACAAATCTTTCATTATAGAAAACCATACCAAGCACAAAAACCTTTCGAAAGAATAGCAAAAAAAAAAAAAGATTTTGTTTCCCCAAACAATAATAGTTGGGTGAATTTATTGATGCCAGATCTGCCTTATAAAGCAGGTTAAAGGAAGTTCTTCAAACAGGAAAAAACTATAATGCTAGATGGAAATTTAGATATTCTCATAAAAATGAAAAACAAGGTAAACGGTTAATATTTACTGCACTATAAAGGACATATATTTCCCATTTTTAATCTTTAAAAAATATTTGTTGAAAGCAAATATAATAATGCATTGAAGTATGAGGAGAGGACTAACTGTCAGGGAAAATAGATTCAGTCTGTGTATGAACAATGACAAATAAATTCATACTTAGTTACACGTATTACAGATGGAATATAGAGCACAATATATAAACCTGAACAGAACAGACTCCGTGAAAGTAACCACACAAAATGGTGGCAGGTCAGGGAGTGACATCACATTGTCACCTCCTGGTCTGCCTCTTACTAGCTTCTCATTATCATACTCGTCAATGTGCAAGAAAATGACACAGAGATAACATTATTTGGTTTCAGAGTGTTTAGTATTAATGCTGGCATTAAATTTGTAAAAATTGAGTTGTGGTTTATAAAGTTCACCAAAGATCTAGTTCTATGTTTCAATACTGATTGCGGAGCTGCACGTTAAGAAGTGATATCTCATTTTTACAAATATAAGACTGAAAAGTTTATACCAGGGTAAGAACGGGGTATACCCTTTGTGTTAAGTGGTACAATTTCCACTGGGTATAGTTTTATTTCTAAAACTAACTACGTAGAAAAAAAATTTCCAATGCATAAGAAAATTTTAAAATAACCAGTTGTATGATTCAAACTATGATTAATTGAGAGGCTTATATTCCTAGAAGCATTGGAAACTGCATTAAAATCCTATAGATGTTCCCCTGAAACTGTAATTACATCAGTGTATTTTTGCTTGCTTTTAGGAATCATCACAGCATGAAAGGAAGAAGGACCAGAGTAAGAAATAGAATATTCATTATATTATTCAGAATGGCTAACCACACATTAAACAAACTAATGATCAGAAAGCTTTTCAGATAAGAACTTTCCCCGTTTATAATTATGTGATTTTAGAACTGTAGGAAAGACAATGTGATAGACTTAAGCATCAAGAGTATTTGGGCAAACACAAATCCTCTTAACAAAAAAAATTTGAAAATAAACATAGAGAAAATGTATAACTAGGCTCTTAGCCCTTAACTATACATTTCTGTCTCATTATAGAAAAAAACCTTGGAACTAATCAAATATTAGGTTGTTGCTTTTATTTGAATACAAGTAAGTGAAATATGGAAAGGTTAAGCAATTTTCCTAGAGCTACTCAATAAGCCATACCAGAGTTATTCTTTAAATTGTACATGTGTGTACATACAATAACTGATATCTCTGTGGGAAATATGGCTCTTACCTGTAGAGCAACAAGCTAGTACAAAGATGCCTTTTTTCAATTTCACTGAGGCTATTCACAGACACACAAGGTTCTTTTGGCCTATTTGACGCATAGTTTAGAGTAGACAGTTTTGTTTCATTATTTTGAGTTGTTCTCTCTTTCTTTCTTTTGGCTGGAAGTCACCATTACCAAGGAGAAGGAGTGGCTGTAAAGAATTAAGATTGAGACCCAAATAGAAGCCAGTTTTTAATCACAAAAGAAACTATTTAAAAAGCATATATTGAACAGCTGTCATGTGTCCTACTTGGTAATGACCTAGAGGTGAATAAATGTTGGTCACTATCATCAGGGAACACAATCTGGTGGAAAAGTTAAATTTACATATCACAAGCTTTAGCCGGCTAGGAAAGAGTGCATACTGCAGGGATGAATGTCATGTCATAGGATATTCAAGAGAGTAATTCTTCAAAGAGTTGTGGGTGAAAATACATGCTGTTTTAAAGAATAAGTATAACTTCACTAGGTTGAAAAAGATGAGGGACGCATGTTTTAGGCATGTGAATCATAGAAAGGGAAGCAGAATAAATGCCATAGTAGGAGAAGGCCAAATAGATTGTCCTAGTGTGAATTGAGCTTAGCAACTATAAGGGGAGTGGCAAAAGCTAAGGCAAGGTATATATTACAATGTCTTCACTGAACATTTTCATCATTCAAACTTTAATTGGAAGCAAAAATATTTATCCAAAGGGTTCTAAATTTTTATATTCAAATAATGAATTTGAATATATAGTAGCAATGAATCTGATTGCCATATAAAGAGCAACATTAATTAGATGAGACAGTTCTTACTTATAATTTACTCACAAATTATCAGGTTGTTTAGTTAAATATCCTTAGTATGGCAGACAGTCTGAAACCTGTCTGTACTTGTCTTTGTCCAAATTGCCTATTCTCTCTTCTATTTCCTGGTTAGCAAAACATATAGTTAAGAGCCTAGGATCCTAGCATTGAAGCTCATTAGTCTTGTGACCTTGGATAACTTACCTGAGATTTTGGTGTTTTATTGAAAAGTGGGGATGATAGCAGTAGCTACATCATAGAGTTCATTGATTAAATTAGTTACTACATTTAAAACTCTGAGAACAGTGCCTGGAATTTAATAAGCATTCAGAAAATGGATTAAAATTACCTATAACTATTATATTTTTGATAAGCAGATCCATTTAATATTGGCACTTATTTTT
>JAQZBX010007152.1:0-15103 GCA_029593785.1 Cabassous unicinctus
ATGTTAATGGGACAAAACAGTCTCTTCAACAAATGGTGTTGGGACAACTGGATATCTATAACAAAAGAATGAAAGAGGACCCAATCTCACTCCCTATACAAGAATCAACTCAAAATGGATCAAAGACCTAAATATAAAAAGCCAGGACCCTAAAACTACTAGAAGAAAATGTAGGGAAACATCTTCAAGACCTTGTAATAGGTGGTGGTTTCTTGGACCTATTCTTAAAGATAATCCATTCCTGTGTATGTAAACCTAGTATAGATGGGACTTTTTTTATTAGATTCAGTTAAAGGACCTTCCTTTTGATTAGATTACTTCAGTAGGGCATGGCCCAGGGTGGGTCTTAATCCTTTTACAGGAGTCTTTTATAAACAGAGGAATAAAAAGCCACAGACAAAGAAAAAAAGCTTCAAAGACAGAGAAGCCCCCAGCAGTTTAAATCAATGAACCCAGGAGAGAGAAGAGCCACAGATGAAGCAGCCTGAAGCTGAAGGCAAGGAGGTCTGGAGGAGAGGGGAACAGACCCTGCCATGAATGCCTGATCACACACAGAGAGAAAGCAACTCTTATAATGCCTTGATTTGGATACTTTCACTAGAACAGTAAGCTTTTAGCCTAATAATAAGCCAGATCATTTCTGACATATTGCTTTGGCAGCATTTAGCAAACTAAAACTGTATAAATTAGAGTAAAAGTGACAAGCATTCTCATTTCACATTGTAAGCTCATTGTGAAGGTGAGCACACCATTGCCTTAAGCAAAGCCTGGGCTGGAATACTGACTATTGCCTTGACATGGAAATGCAGCAATGAATTACTGTGAATTTAACAGGAGGGAACTTTTCATTGCAGAGGATATGAATACATTAAAAGAATTATTTATAGTTTGAAGAAAAAAATTACAATGGAAGAGAATTTCAGCAGGTCTTAGTTACCTTTGTACAAGTATATCTAGTCATAATTTTGCCTGAATTCAAGATCTGCTTGCATCAAAGAATTAGTCAGGTAAGAAACTTAAAGATTTCTTTTTCATCAAATTGACTTCCTATTTTTGCATCAATAACCAGTCTTGGCTTAAATTACTTTAAGGGTAGTAAGGATTAAATATAATGAGGTACATTTTTCTGATAAACTGTATTTTAGATAATAAAAAATCAAGGAAAGAATATCAGAATAATCCCATGATGGTCATAAGGTATCTAGAAATTTTGTGTTCATTTCATTTACATTAATTGTATGGGCACAAAGAAGGACAGTGAACAGGGATAAAGAATTAAGTCATGAGGGAGAATTCAGAATTATAGCTGACAAAATAACAAAAGCCCTTCTTTGTGTAATTTTTGGGATATTGGAGTGGATTGTACTCGATGTTACATTGATTGCATTTATTGAGTTCCATATTTTTACCCTTTATTTTCATATACATAACACTGAAATAGCATGTCAACTAGTACTTCAACAAAAAGCTTATAATGTGTAAAATTAGAATGAGTGGTAATAAATTTGACGGAGGCAGCTTATCTGAGTATGGAAATCACAGTATTTCAATGACATGGATATTCTGAAGCTTTAATAATAAAGTACTTTTATAGGAATAATATTTATATTGGCACTAATTATACATTGATATATCACTATGAATAAATAGGTGATAGAACTGATTAAATAAAAGTGGTTCTATTTTTCAGTTAATCTGATAGATATTGTTTGTATTCTCCTGTGCAAAGCCATAAAAAGTATAGGTTAGCCACATTTTCAGCCCTGTAGTACTAAGTCAGGAATATTTTGGTTCTGTACTGCCATTCTCTATCTCTGTGACCTCCAATTTTATCACCAACTCTGTGGCTCATGTATTTGTTACCAACAACCTCAAGCTCCAGAGTAGGGACTTTTCTCCTTTGGCCAGCTGATTCTCCATTGCATCCCAAATAGAAAGTAACATTGAGTTTTCAGACCTACTTCATTATAAGGGATGAGGAGTTTCCAGGGAAGGGGCTGATTTACTTATCAATATTTCAGGGAGCACTGTAGTTCTAAACAAATAGTTAGGAAAACAGCACACAACAATATCAGTTAGTTTAGCTTCCCTAGGTTTTGCCAGGCATGAAAAGTCTTCTTGCATCCCTGAAAGGCTTTCCTGTACCAGGAGTTGTTTAGATGCTGTCAATTCCTTGTCTTTGGCTCTCCTGGCACATAAGGTTCCTGCTTTCTAGAATCTGTAAGTCAATCTTTCCACTTTCCATGTCTGGTCAAGGGTAATTTTCTGAGTGGCTCTCCTGGTGGTATCTAAGAGTGTAGCTCAATTTCTCCTATTATTACTATTCCTAGCACATATTTGTTTGTGTTGTATTATCGTTTTTGTTTTCTTTTTTAATTTTTCCTATTTGGCTCCAGTTTTCACCCTTCATTTTTGGTCAAAACAGAAGTCTTTGCAACAATCTCCAGTAAACTTTTCCTGGGTGAATATGTTTAAAGCATATTAGTTCTACCTTTTAAGATTCTTCTGCATGAGCCATACTAAAAGGATCTGATTCACTCACACAATGATCTGCCATGTTGCTTTTATATCCATCCTTTGTTTTTTTTTTGTTCTTTTTTTAAATCTGACACAGTCTTAAGAAGTCCCTGGGGTTCTGTGATTTCAGGGATCTTTTTGATCATCATTGCAGGGTTTTTGTTCAAAAAACAGTATGCTTCCCTCAAGTGAGAGAAAGAGTCTCAAGCATTTGAAAATATTTGTAAATAAATGTATTGAAGGTATGGATCATTAAACAAAAATGAGAAGGAAAGGAACTGAAAAGAGAAGAGGCTTAACAATAATAAGGAGAAATGAAAGGAGTCAAGGGTTTCCAGGGCTCCATGAAATGAAAGAACAAATGTAACTGATGAGGAGGAGGAAAGAAAACTGAGAGATCATAGTGCACAATGAAATCAGCCAAGGTTATGGCAGTACCTGAGGAAGACTGGAAAGGAGACGTGTTAATAGCCAAAGAATAATAATTTGTAACCCAGATATTAGGAAATCACACCAAAGAGGAAGGGTAAAACAGCACAAGCTTCAAAGAAGTAAAGAGGGTAGTGGGTTAAAATGGTGGTCAGAAGCATAAAGGGCACTATCCCACCCTCTGCTTCTGAGACAGTGAGGTGGTGGAGGATGTGAGCAGGTTCCATTTGAGAAGACTTCATGGGAGCAGTCTCCTATTGGAATACCAAGGTTGAAGAAAGTGAAAAGAGAAGTGAGATTTTATTATGAAAGAGGAGTTCCAAAGGAAATAGCATAAAGATTTTGGGAAAGGAATTCAGTAGGAGGTTGGGTCTGATGACTGGTGGATTGGTATAAAGTGGGGTGTCAGCTGTCTGCTTTCTGTATTCTCAAGATGACTAAGATAAAAATAAGTGTGTTTAGTTGTTTAGAGTATCAAAGGTAGAAACAAAGAAAAATGTTTAAATTTTGGAAAGGAAGTAAGAAAAAGTAGATCTTAAAAGAAAAGAGAAATTTAGGTAAAGGAAAGAGAAGAAAGAGAGTAAATAAGGTAACATGATAGAATTTTGCAAAAAGAAATTAATAATTAGCGTATATTCTTCAATTGAAGTGAGATAATCATGGATGGAGAGAATTTTGAGAAAACACCTAGATACCAGGGAACCCAATGATTTAGGGGACACGGATAACATTTGTATTTCTTTCCACAGTTGGAAGGCCTTATAAAAAGATTTTTCCCAATAAGCAAAGGAAAGAATGGAGAGAATTGAAGCTACATTTAATTCATTATAGGGATGATGGTAAAATAAACATCCCAAATTTATTTTTCCTAGTACTTTTATTTAGTCATCTCTGTACTTAATGAATTTCTCTTTACTTGGATCTCCTCAAGTTTGTTGGCTCTCTATCAATCAGTAGCTGAAAACAGAGAAATCATTGGAATCTGTACTCAAATGAACTAGAGGCAGTATGGAAAATAGTGTTGCCAAGTCAACCAAGCATTCAAAATAGAATTAAAATCTCATGATAACTACAACCACAATATGCTAAGAGGGAAACAAGAAAGAAATTGTTTCCAAATGAGAGAGGAGTGGAAAGCAGTATGGAGTAGTAATACTCTTGGTTTTTTGAATAACTTGCTTTATGTTCTTGGGTGATTCACTCAATTTCCCTGGGTTTTGGATGCCTCTTTGTAAAATGAGAGTGTTGGACTAAAATAGTAGTTTCCAAATTATAAACCTTGGAATAATTTCAAGGAGGCCTTCAATTCACATGCTGTATATGCTTCCACAATCACTAGGATCGAAAAGTCCAATTGCAGTCATGTGGGAGTTGGCAAAATATTTTTACATTTTTAAAAAAGGTCCTCATTTGGAGAAGTTTAGATCCACAGGCTAAATGATAAGTGAAGAGTTTCATACTATAGAATTTATGACTTAGATATCCAGATATTGAGATATACAATTCCCACTTGAAGTCTTTCTTCTAAAAGCAGTCTTGTTATTGGAAAGAACAGTGGTCTATGAATTAGGAATCTAGTTTCTAGGCCAGACTTTCATTCATTAATTTTTTAATCAAGTTATTTAAAATTTCAGCTCCTTCATTTAAGATAACTATTTAAAAAGACATAGAAAATGTCTAAAGTGCTCTTCCAATACAAAATGTTTTATTGCTTTTATTGGTCAATTGATTCCAGCCAATCTTCTAATGCTAAATTTGCAGAGCATGGATGTGTCATGTCCGTTTATCCCTGGAGCTGTTCTTGTTTCTTCCTTTTTTCTACTCCTTCCATATTAGTATGCTATTCATCTCTCTAGTCCTTTTTCTCCTCTTAGGCTGTTATTTGTGGTTTAAGGCTCTGTAATGCTCATATGGGAATTTGGGCAGTAATACTTGTTATTCTTGGAAAAGAAATAAAGATTCTCATAAACAGTTGCAAAGCAAGCCAATAGATTGACCATTTAGTAGAAAAATAATTTAATTTAATATAATTTATATTTCATAGAATTTTGACTTCTTCCTCTTTGTGTTTTTAAAATTTAGCAAAAGGTGATGGTTTTCTCAGTTCTTTCCTGTGTGTGTGTACTTGTGTGCATGTGCATTTATCCCTCTTTCAGAGTACTGCTTAGTCAAAGGCTTACATTTATATTCCTGTCAGTTATTATTCAGTCCTCTCTCCAAGTCTCTGGTGATTGCCCCCATGACCAATGAAGCTGCTGATGTCCTGAGAGGACTGCTAAGTTTGCTCAGGGACCAAAGAATGCTCATGCTATGTCTAGTTATTGGACTCCACCCATGTGGAGAGATGCACTCACTTGGAAATGGAAATAAATGGTTATCTTTTGAAACAGAAAGGATTAGGGACTCACATTACTGGATGGCTGAAGGTCCTGCTTTCAGAATTACTAAAGATGCTCCTTGAAAGCAACGCAAATCTCCAATGCTCAATAATCTTAATCTTCATATTAACTTTTAACCAGCCTTTTTGATAATGTTTTACAGGCACAGATGAATATTACAAAAGGTCAAACAATTTAATATTCAGTTGAAAATATAAGATTGAACAAAGAAAGGTGATGTTTTTTCTACTTCAGTAAAGCACATGAACAAATTTAAAGAAAAAAAAGGTAATCATTCACAATGAGCAAATTACAAAGGGTCAGTTCTATATTCAACATGTATGACAAGCAAATATATGATTATTTTTGTAAATTGACATATTATGCTTAAATATGACTACTTAATATAACAACCTAAAATTAAAAGCAAAAATTTATATTGAATAACAACATGACTACAAAAATAATTAATTTTGTAGTAGATTGATTTTAAGGACTATTTTAACCAACATTTAGTTAAGTTGAAAAATATCCATGAAAAATAACATATTTCAGGGCATTTGTAAGGTGGATTGATCTAAAAATCATTCATGCTCATTTTCTGCCTTTTAATCAACTTTTCATCCCATCTAAATAAGGCATTTAAATCATTTCAGATTTCTCAGAAATTTCCACTTATTAACAGTTGTTTTTTTGTTCTGCTTAAAGGAATGTGCTATTAAGATTTTTAAAAATATTTTTTGACTAGATAATAGCAAACATATCTTCTTCCATGATTTATGACTGATTATAACATATCCCTGCACCAGGTGCAGACAATGTGAATACTGGATGCTCCTTTACCTCTGAATTGTTAAAGAAAATAGAGTAATTAGGAATTCAAATGGTGCCTATCTCAAAGACATTACACTCTAGTTTATTACAAATCCAACTTGATGTAAATGTATCCCTCTTGCAAATTATTTAATCTCTAGTAGTCACTGTTTATTGAGTAACTATTAGATTCTAGTGGCTGGGCTAAGTGTTTTACATATTACCTTAATATTCTCACAATAATTTTTTGAAGTAGATGTTACTAGAATTTCATAGAAAAAGAAACTAGGACATAGAGGGGTTAATTAACTTTAAATTATATATAACAAATGATTGAATTAATCAATGCTTGATCAAAGAAATAGAACTTCTAGGAGAGATATGTACTAAAGATTTATAGAAATATGACTCCTTTTGTTATCTATAGCTTTAATATTTTCTGTATGCTGATGATTCCCCTATTTTTTTTCTGGCTAAAATTTCCCCCTGAATTGCAGATTCATATGTCCAAGCTCTACTTGTCATGCTATATGGATGTCTAATAGGCAACTCATACTTAACATGAGTTAACTGAGTTCCTTGTCTGCCCTGCCACTCCCCCAATCCTATTTTCTCACTATCTTTGATATTTCAGTTAATGGCAGTTTCGTTCTTCCAGTTCCAAAGACTGAACTCCTGGAGTTATCTTTGATTCTTCACTCTTTTCTTCACAACTTAAATCTAATTTAAAGGCAAATTCAGTTGGTTCCACTTTGAAAATATATTTTCAATAATAATATATGACCTCTTCTCTTCACTGTCAATGGCACCACTCTTATCAAAGCTTATTTTTTGCCTGCGCTGTTCCAATTCTTCCACCCTTTTTGTCTATTCATAGTACAGCTGTCAAACGTATCCTATTAAAATATCAGTCAGATCATGCCATTCTTCTCCTTGAAAGTCTTCAATAACTTCTAATATCACTCAAAGAGAAATAGCCAGTCATTAAAGGGCCTAAGAGTCTTTATGTGAACAGAGCTTCTCATACATGGTCTTCTATTACTTTTCCTCTGGCAGAATTTTGAATAAGATATCTCAACCTCAATTCTACCTTTCTCCATTTGGAGAGGTTGGTTAGAATATACATTTCCTAGATTCCATAGAATCTGGATGTGAATTCATTTCCACCAACTAAGTTCACTAGGGAGCTGTTCAAATCATGGAAGGGAAGCAGTAGCTGTCTCTCCAGTTCTCCCAGCTGACAAGTAGCATGTGTGAGAGAGGCATGAGGATGTAGAAGCAGTTGTAGCTATGGCTGCTGCATCCTTTGTTTGTCCCCAGCTTTACACTTACCTAAATGCTCTGGTAGCAGTGGTGATAAGGGTGGAAGACACAGTTTTCTGTTCTCTCCATCATGGCTAAGCTGGTGAGTCTTTCACCTCAAACCAGTGGCAGGCAGCCCTAGCAATGATTCTGTAAGCACCTTATTCTCTGTATTAAATATTTTGGTCTGCTTGATATAGAAAGAGTAGATTCTGTTTCCTATACTCAACTCCTATTGATATATTCTCACTTATATCTTGAGGAAAATGTCATTGTCTCAGTGACATGAGCCACCCCAATTAAAATTTCAGCTCCCAACAAAATTCCTGTCTGTTGCATAAATGTTGCTGTTACAACAAATGGTAAGCAGATAGAAATCAAAAGTAAATTTATTGCTTGAATGCAGATCTGACACAGCACTATTTTGAAATACTTAATTTAAAGGGGGAGGATACAGGTCTTAAAAGTTCATTAGTCTAAGAGACACCAGACTGCAGGCTCAGGAGCCAAGTCCAATGTGGCCTTCAGTGGAGGATCCAAAGCCAACAGCAGGAAGCACTGGTCACAGAGTTCCTGGTCATAGTGAGAGAAGCAGTGAGTTTCTTCACAGCACAGCACAAGGATTGAAGCCTGGACAAAGATGCTCACCAAAGCGGCATATGCATTTGAAGTCTCGTCTGACTGGTATCACACCAGTCCATATCATTTCTTTGCACAAATGTCCAGTTATCACTTACTGAAAAAACATCTTTTTTCTCAATTTGTTTACATTTTATTTGTGGTCAGCATGTTTACAATATTTTGGTTTTTTTTTTTTTTTCATTCTGTTTATATTCTAATTGTTGTCAACATGTTTACAAGGATTTTGGGGGTTCGAGATCATTAATACCATTTCAATACTCAACACTATCTCCCTTGCCTGGTTTATCTTTATTTTGTGCTTTCCACTTTTCAGTATACAATCTATTTCATATATTTTAACTCTTTATCTTATTTAATATTTTTCTTCCCTCTCCCAGGATATAAGTTTATATGGGTCAGAATTTACTATTTAATTATTGCTGTGTACCCCATACTTAGAACAGTGCTTAGTAAGAACATAGAGATATTACAAAAATATTTGTTGAATGAAAAAATATGATCATCTACCGTGACTATTCTATGCTCCCATTTAATACCGCATGTATACGTGCAAAGGTGTAAGAATATATATGTACACCCACCGTTGTTAAATATATGCATTATTTATTAAGAGAAAGCTAGGTTTATTTAAACCTATTTTTTTGTCCTAGTGTGAGTAGAATGGCATTCACTATTTCAGCACAGTTTCCCTTTTTTTCCAGAGAGTTACAAAGCAGTGCTATGTTATAGGACTAAACTGATAAATCGAAACAATGGATACAAAAACTGAAAAGTGCCCTGAATGGAAGAAAGAGTTCATTGTTGAGATTTTGACCTCAAATTCCATTTGAAATAACATAAGAAAGGCATTTTAGTTTTCCAGTTGACCCCAGATATTTGGGTGGTTTGATCACCCTTTAAAGATGTTTATTTTTAGATACTTACTTGCATTAAATCCTAAATTCCCAGATTTTTCTCAAATGTTCTCTGTAGCTTCTTTCTTCATACAAGTAAAAGAGCTAGGCAGAAGGAGAATCTATAGGCTCATGTGCCTCTAGCAAATAGGAAAATTAATTTGAAATGCAGCCTGCCTTCATCTTGTTTTTATTTATATTCTTTTTGTCCTCAATGGCTGTTTTCAAATGCCGTGAATACTTCCATTGCAAATAGCTGGTGCCACCCATCTCTGAACAGACAACCAGATACAAATGCACTCAGATATCCACCAATGTAGGCACGCAAACACAAAGAATACACCACCATCCTGAACCATGAAAGAAGGAAGGAAGGAAGGAAAGTAGGAAGGAAGGAAGGAAGGAAAGTAGGAAGGAAGGAAGGAAGGAAGGAAGGAAGGAAGGTTAATTCCTGAGCTTTTTAAACAATGGTGACATGGTGACTTCTATTTCTAGTATCCAATTTTTGACATTTAATTCCATATTTGGGATTAGAAGAGAGCAATGGCTCATTTCATTATTTTCAGGCATCAGAGAAATTGAGAAAACGATTTGGGGTGTTATTTTGGAGTAAATATCCAGGAAATGAGTTTCTGTTACACAGTAAGGTTGAATTGAGGATATACTCCTTGCTCTTGCCATACCAGTTCATTGGTCATTTATATTATGGCAAGAACTTTATGTCTCTTTAGGATCTTGGAATTCTTGTTGTTGATCTCACACTTCTTCCCTTTGCTCCCTCTAGTTTGTTTGGCTGTTAGATGTTTTCAGAATACTTGCATAATTTTTAGAGAAATAGATGGAAGCCTCTAGAATCAATGATATTTTCAGAAAATCAGAATATTTAAGGATGTTAAAACTGGCATGATATTATTTTTCATAGTGGCAAGTGGTTATTTAAGAATCTGTGAGAATATTAGGGATATTATATTTTTATTTTCTAAATAATTTTTGTTGTGAGAGAGTATTTTTAGTAGGAAAGAGCTTAGTTTTCAGAATAGAGGCATATAGCACCAAATGCATATACATATACACACTTACTTTGGGGTTGGCAACAAAAAATTATACACATATGCTTGTTTGATTATTTTCTATATATTTTTAGTTGTTAATTAAGTTAAAAATAAAATGTATTTTCATGCTAAAAGGCAAAGGAAATGCATGTCAAGAATCATGTATGGCTATGAAGTAGAAATATTTAGTTTAATCACAATTAAAAACCCCTAGGTAAAATTATTATAACATTGACATAAGTTATTCTTCTTTATTGATTTAGGAACAAATGGAATTGAAGAAATCCAGTTAATTAATTAATATGTCTGTCCATCTATCCATTCGTTTATTTAGTATGTCTTCACTGAATACCTACTAATTATCTAGTACCATGAAATGAACTAGGATATAAATATAATGCTTAGTTTCCTTTTCCAAATGAGTAACAGTTTAGTGAGGGAGTTGGATACTCAATCCCTTCACAGTAAGGGCAACAATCAAAAGATGTATGGGTATGCAGAGAATGTCATTTAATTCAAGCTTGGTTTTCTGCATATTTAATATTTAACTCATTTGTTCTTTTCATTTAAAATCTTGAGGCCTGCCTAAATAAAAATTTTTTTTAAAAATTTCCCCTTAAGAATTGTTCTTCTTGAGCCTCAAAAAGCTATTTCTTTTATGATTGTGTTAGTGGATGTGGGTGTAAAAATCACAGCTTTGGCTAAAATCTTACCAATGTGAATTGAGAGAGTATAAGTTTTGTTCAGCTGTGTATTCTTAAAATGAACTGAATTGAAGCTTATTAAAACAATGTTTTTCCATAACATTGATATCTTCACAGACTGTAGTGTGATAAGAGCTTGAGAGATCTATTTAGTTGCTAACATGTCATGTATGATACATTAGTGCCATTAGTTTCATCACAAGACAAGTGTTTCATCAATTAGAAAACTATCAAAAGGACATAATTTTAAACAAACTCTTTGATGTAACAAACTTCTTAATATGTCTGTGTTGGAAATTTATTCTAAAAATTGTATTGTTGCTTTAATTTGTAGTGACATTATAATAATATAATTTTATCAATATAGCCATGTTTAAATTAATGTCCTTCAAATAAAAGATGTAATATTTAAGAGAGCACTTGTCTTATGGGATATGCTCCTAAATTGCACCTATTCTCAATTAGAACACTTTGTATATTTTTCAAAACAATTTATGGGACATCATGATAACCAAATGGTGGCATAGATGCTCCTGAATACTTTAAACAGCTAGGGAAAACTGGCAGAAACTTCTTGCTCCAAACTCTGGAAAATATTTAAAGGGTAGCAGTAACTGGGTGAGTGCATAATCCATAACGTGCAACTTAAAACTGGGAGGAGATGCTCATGGTAACTTGCTGGCACAGATTAGAGCAGGTCTGTACTCCTATTGTAAGTCCCTGGCCCTGTACTTGAGGGAGCAGAATAACCCCTATGCACATATTGGGGTGAATGTATGTCAGTGCCAAACTATCTGGTAGCAGACTGAAAGAGTGAGCCAGGAAACTTGTCTCTGGCTCACCTTCTCAGAAATTGCCCCTGCAAGGAGAAGCAGCTTGTTGACAACTAAAGCAAATAATTTAAAAAATCAGCCTGGATAGAAGGTTTAGTAGCTTTATGACACACAATAGAGCACCCAGTAAGTATGTGTGGGGTTTATTTCAAAAGGCATAGAGGGGTCATTCAGATTCCTGTAAATGAGCGCAAGCCCAGGACAAGAGGCAGGTTCAGAAAAGACAGAGAGGACCCTACACTTTCACCTCAGACTGATCTTTTTTTTTTTTTTTTAAAGATTTATTTATTTATTTATTTATCCCCCCCCCTTGCTGCTTGTGTTTTACTGTGTCCATTCGCTGTGTGTTTCTTCCATGTCTGCTTATCTCCCCCTTGCTGTGAGGTCCTGCTGCATCAGCCCACCGCGCTGCGCAGGCCGGCCTGCTCTCACAAGGAGGCCCCGGGAAGCGAACCTGGGTACTCCCGCATGGTAAAAGGGGGCTCTATCGATTGAGCCACACCCGCTTCCCCAGACTGATCTTGATAGGAAAGCTAAACTCTAAAGGAGAGTACCAACCAACACAAAGCCAATTTGCAATGATTGTGAAAGGTGTTTTTTGTTTGTTTGTTTGTTTGTTTGCATTGCTATTTTTGACAGATCAGGGACAAAATCCTGAAGTTAACACAGTAAATTATTAAAATGCACAGTATACAACAAATGATTACAAGGCAAACAAAGAAACAGGAGACAATGGCTCATCCAAAGTAACAAGATATAACTTCAGAAACCATCAAAGAAGAAGACCAGACTTTTTACATACTATACTAAGAATTTAAAATATGACCTTTAATATATTCAAAAATATAAAGGAACACATGGGAAAAGAACCAAAGGATATCAGAAAAATAATGATTGAACAATATGAGAATCTCAATAAAGAGATAGAAATAATTTTTTTTTTTAAAGGAACCAAACAAACACAGGCATTGAACACCAAAATAACTGAAATGAAAATTTCTCAAGAGGGTTTTCAACAGCAGATTGGAGCTCACAGAAGGAAGAATCAATTGTCTTGATAAGACAATTGAATTGAGTCAGGCTGAGAAGCAGAAAGAGAAAAAGAATAATAAAGAGTGAACGGAGACTAAAGAGACCTCTAGGACACCATCAAGCATTCCATCATATTCAGTATAGGGGTCGCAAAAGGAAAAGAGAGAAAGGGGCAAATAAATAAGAAAATAGGCATTAATGGAAGAATTGAGATATAAAAGGTATAAGACTTACAAAGACCAAATAGCAAAATAACAAAAGAAAGTCCTGCATTATCAGCAGTTACATTAAATGTAAATCGTTTATACTCTTGGTCAAAAGACAGATACTGACAGAACAAGAAAAAAAAAGCATGGCTCAACTGCATTCTGTTTACAGGGGACTCACCTCTAGCTAGATTAACAAAGGAAAAAATTGAGAGTATGCAAATAACAAAAATCAGAAATGTAAGAGGAGAAATTATTATCAACCCTACAGAAATAAAAAGGATAATAAGGGGATACAATGAACAATTGTATGCCAAAAATTAAATATCTTAGAGGAAAAGGATAAATTCTAAGAAACACACAAACTACCTACACTGACTCTAAAAGAAATAGAAGAGCTTAACAGACCAATAAACAGTAAAGAGATCAAATCAGTAATTAAAATCCTCCCAACATAGAAAAGCCCAGGACCAGATGGATTCACAGGTGAATTTCACCAAAGATTCCAAGAAGAGTCAATGCCACTCCTGATGAAACTTCTACAAAAAAACTTAAAGAAGAGAGAATAATTCCTAACTCATTCTATGAGACCAACAGCCATATAAAGATAGTCACAAGAAAATAAAAATCACTGACCAATACCCCCCATGAATATGGATCCAAATTCAACAAAATACTAGAAAACCAAATCCAACAGCACATTTAATGAATTATACACCATGATCAAGTTGGATTTATCCCAGGTATTCCAAAGTGTTTCAATATAAGAAAATCAATTAATTTGATGCACCACATTAATGGAACAAATGAAAAAAACAACAACACTTGATCATCTCAATTGATGCAGAAAAAGCATTTGAACAATCTAGCACCCTTTCCTGATTAAAAAACAAACAAAAAAAAACGCTAAGAAATCTAGGAATAGAAGGTAACTTCCTCAACATGATTAAGGGCATATATGAAAAACCCACAGCTAATATCACCTCAAAGGTGAAAGACTGAAAGCTTTCTCCCTCAGATGAGGAAGAAGGCAAGGATGTTCACTGTACTCATTCTTGTTCAACATTGTACTTGAAGTTCTATTCATAGCAATTATGTAAGAAAAAGAAATAAAAGGCATCCGGATTGGAAAGGGAGAACTCCAATTTCTCTAATTGCAGAGGAAATTAAAAACAAACAAACAAAACAAACTCCATTTACAAAAGCAGCTAAAGAATAAAATATTTAGAAATAAATTTAACTAAGGATGCAAAGGGCTTGTAATCAGAAAACCAGAAAACATTGCTGAAAACATGGACAATAACACTCATTGGAGAGGATGTGGAGAAATAGGAATACTCATTAATTGCTGGTGGGAATGTACAATGGTGCAGCCATTGTAGAGGATGGTTTGGCAGTTCTTCAGAAAGTTAAATTTAGAATTACCATATGAGCTGGAAAATTCACTTCTCTGTATTTACCCAAAGAATTGAAAGTAAGGATTCAAAGAGATACTTGCATACTAATATTCAGATCAGATTTATTCACAATTGCCAAAAGATGGAAGCAACCCGTATCCATCAACAGATGAATAGATAAGCTTAATGTGGCTTATACATACAAATGGAATATTATTCAGCCATAAAAAGGAATGAGGTTCTGATGCAAGCTGCAACATGGATGAGCCTTGATGATATCATTTGAGTGATATGTCAGGCACAAAAAAACAAATATTGTATAATCTCACTGATATGAAATAATTAGAACATGCAAATTCATTATGTTGGAACTAGAATTCTGGCTAACAGGGGTTGTGGTAGTGGTAAGGAATAGGGAATTACCGCTTAATTGGTACAGAGTTTCTGATTGGAGTGATGGAAATATTTTGGTAGTGAATAGAGGTGAGGGTAGCACAACATTGTGATCGTAATTAACTAATTGATTGCATATTTGAAAGTTATTAAAATGGGAAATCTTAGGTTGAATATATGTTACCACAATAAAAAAATTAAAAACCTATTGCATGATACAACACAGTGAATTCCAATGTAATCTATGGACTAAATTAATAGTATAATTATAATATTGTTTCAATTATAATGATGGTTATCATACTACTATAAAATATTAATAAGGAAATCTGTGCATGTGAGGCAGGGTATATAGGAACTCTGTATTTTCTGCATGATTTGTCTGAAAAACCTACATCTTCTTTAAAAAACACATTTATTGAATATTGGGAATTAATTTTTATGTTCACATTTCTTTTCTTTATGAATTATGTAAGAATTCTATATGCATATATAAGTAGCAAAGTATAATA